>CAJQZJ010032273.1:3937198-4002917 GCA_907164525.1 Lophiomys imhausi | reverse complement strand
TGTGTGTGTGTGTGTGTGTGTGTGTGTGTGTGTGTGTGTGTGTGTGTGTATTTCAGGGATTTGGAGTGCCTGGTTGGAATAACCCCAGTTAAAAATACGACTGTAGTAGACAGTGTAAGACGATCGTATCAGACTCTAATGGACAGCCCCAATCTAGTGGTCACAGATATAGATAGACCAATTAAACTAAATGGGTCACAAATCCAAACCAAAAGTCAGGAATCTGGAAAGGGAACAGGGAGGAAGGAGTGGGGAGAATTTAATAGGGGCAGGAGGAAGGAAAGACAGGGTAGTGGGGAGTAACTAGAGTGTGTTATGCAAATATATGAAATTGTCAAAGAACTAATTTAATTAATAAGAATAAGGGTTAGGGGAGATACAGGTATATAAGGAGGGAATACATTTGTGTCAGATAGCTGAGTAGAGAGCACTAACCATGGGTCTTGGAATATAACTGTTGTATGTATGTTTATAATATTTTCTTGGAGTTTGACTTATTAAAAGTCTGAACATCAAAAAATTCTGCCCGCAGAGACATGTAGACTGGTATTTTGATAAACCCGAAAGTCAAGCGGCAAAATGTGTAAACAACTACTTCATATTATCTGCAGTTTATCCTCTCTTTGAGTGCTACTGCACATATCTTTTCCTTTAGCTGATGCAATAGCTCACTGCTCTGCCTGCTGTCCTGCCCTTCTGCTGCAGCAGGTTAAATGCAGGCTGTCATTGGTGAGCTTCCTCAGATGGGCTTTAACAAGAAGTTTCCGTATTTGTTAGTAAGTGAAGGGTCATGATGATCAGGAAGTATGGATTTTGGATCTAGTTCTGTGTTAAGCAGAGGTTGTATAGAGGAGATGTTTTCAGTGTAGTTATTCTCTATGTCAAAGGTTTCTTGTATAAATAGATGTTTTCTCATGGTATGATTGATATTCCAGAAATTCTTTGGGTTTGTCTTCTCCAAGGTAAAATGTGGACATTGGCAATGCCAATTTCATAAAGAAGTTTATTAGGTGGATATAAGAAAAGAGTTATTGTGCTATCAGTCTATGCCAATTTGGCTCTGTCATCCAGTGGTGTAATTTAACACAGACTAGATTGTGAATGGGAACATAACTTAGTGATAGAAGAGTGTTTGTCAAGCCTGTACTTAAGGCTTGCTGTTTGATCCTCAGAACTGCCCAAAGAAGGAAAAGGCATAAATGTTTCTTTTAAAAGTCCCTTTTAGTTGTGTCAATATTGAATAAAGCACAGTGACCTCCACACTGTGGGAGAGTGGACCTTACAGGGTCAGGGGAAGGTCTAAAGAACAAGTCCAAGATTTACCAAAAGAAAAAGCAGTTCTATCTAAAAATTGTAACTTATAAATCCTGCCTGAGTTTCCAGCCTCATAATTTCAGACTCAAAACTACACCATCATTTCTTATCTCAATTTTCAGTTGGACAACTGGGGTTGTAGATTGCACTTGCGAATACTTAGGAGCCATCAACTCAAATGTATCTACTCTTTGAATCACAATAATTTCTTCCTCCTCCCGTTGTTGTCTCTGTTTTCTTCCTTCCACTTTCCCTCCCTTTCCATTGTAGACAGGCACATATCTTTTTATTTTTATTATTCTATTATTCTGACTCTGGAGAACTTTGACTAACCCTGGGAGTAAATACTGTCTGGCACATTTATTCTTGGCATACAGACCTTGATTATATACACAGATATTTTATGTATGCTTCTCTTGTCCAAGATTTGTCATTTATACATAGCAAAGTTTGAGTCAGTAATCTGAGGTTACTACCCAAATCCCCAACTCAAACACATGATATGATATATGCATAATCATACATATGAGTAGATGATATATTATGCAGAGTTCTTCAATATAGGAACTGTCCTGAAGGGAAGTGAAAATAAACTAACTAACCCCCTCTAAAGCACTTCCCATTAATTGTTTCAGAGTGAATTACAGTTCTCTGTGCATATTTGTACTGGTTTTAAATTTCATGTTATGATTTACAACAACACATCTAGTATGCTCTTCATAAGTTGAATCAAATACAAAGAAATTTTATAGTGTCCCTAAAGAGTTCTCACATTCAAAGAGAAGTGTGCTCTCTTATGCTTGTCATATCACAGGCTGGGAATTATTGGCCCAGTGGGAAAATTCAGACAAGGAGAGGTTGAGAAGGAAGCCTCGTTTTCTGGGAACCTTGGTGGTACGTGTGCTGTGGCTGTCACAGGGAAAATGTGTGCTGGGAGATGGGAATTACCAAGCTGAAAACAGAGTCTCATTTTGGGACTGTTTACTTGTTTGCTTTTTAAGGAAAATTGAGTGGTACTCTTGCCTTTGGAAACACCATGGTCAGTATTCATTCACAGAGCTCTTCTCAGCTGCAGAGGAGCATCCCTCTCCTGGGAACTGTACTCTTGAATCTGCCCTTTCTTCTTTGTGTCAGTAATAAAACCTGTCATTTTTGGTACATATTCATTTTTTGAAATCTTGTGTTTTTGTTGTTTTTCTCACTAGAATATCAGGTCCCTGAGAGTAGATATGTTGTCTGCCCTCTGTGGTGTTAATATCCTGAGAGTCTATGACTGTTTTGAAGGTTCAGTGACAGTCAATACATATTTGTGGAAGATAAAAAGACCTGAGAATAAATTTCCTGTGTTCCACCTTGCTGACAATAGCTATTGTCATGTCCTAAGGAAAACACCATGACTAAACTTCTTTCCTTTTTCTCCATATGGCTGAAGTTTTGGTGGAGAACATGGCAGGACTTGGTCTATCCTCTCTCGGAAGACACTTGGGAAATTTCCAACTGCAACCCTAGGGGCCGGTGAGCAGCTTAATTTCCTGGGCCATACAGTTGCTATGGTGATATTTTTTCATGTTTTATCTTTTTATAGTAAGGTGTGATGGTTGAAGCAATCACATATGAAGGGATTAGACAACAACAGGATTTAAAATACAGGACTGGTGCTGTGTTCACATTCTATATAAACTTCCCTTCTATTGTGTAACCAATTACTCCAAAACTTAATGGGAGATTCTTATATGTTATCCTGAAATCCAGCGATTCTTTAACTGCATGGTTTGGCAGTCAAACATAAGATAGGGGTTGTGGTCAGCTGAAGGAAATGGAGGCCAACTGCCAGGCTCACTGATGCAACTGTTGGCAGAGGGCTTTAGTTTTCCACTCTGTAGCAGCTGGGTTTCTACTAGAGAGCTACAAGACAGAGAAATATAGGGGAAATGAAAGGGAAAGGGGGAGGAAGAAGAGGAAAAGAAAGGGGAAATGTATATGTAGAGAGCAAGCTAGAGCAAAGGCCATGGGTTCTTTAACACCTGAAGCTGGAGATTTGGCCCAGAGAGGTGACTCAGCATAGAAAGCTAATTCTTTGTGAGTTTCACATCATGGACCCAGTTCCACTCATCTCCTTGTCCCCTCATATCCACTTTCTATTGGGGAAGCCACAGAACCTTGATGAGCTAGGGACTTGTGGAGGATTGTGAGGTCATTGAGAGAGGTCCTCAAAGGAGATTCTGGTACTTAGTCCTTTTCTTTCTCTTTTGCTTTCTGGTCAAGGAGGAAATAATTCAACTGCCAAAGACTCCTTGTCAGTGATTCTGCCACACTACCATAAGCCTAAGCCAGTATCTATCCCTGTAATCATGGACTAGAATAAATAAAACTATATGTGAATGGGAATAAAGATTTTTCTCTTTTTAAGTTAATGATCTTGGGCATTGTGTTAGAATGATAGAAAGCTAATAAAAGAACTATCTTGGGAGACTGGCTACCACATTGGAAAACCTGAGTGTGCAAATGTGCTTGTGTGTATAAGTGTGCTTGTGTGTGTGTGTATGTGTGTGCATGTGTGTGAGTGCTTATGAGTGTGTTCTTGTATATGTGCATGTGTGAATGTGTGTGTGTGTGTGTGTGTGTGTGTGTGTGTGTGTGTGCATGTCTGTGTGTGTAATGGTATTTTCCATACTGGAGGGTTTTCCCACCAGGTATGCTTCGTTTTTTTTTTTTTCTGCTTCTCATAATTTAAAATCTTCTCTTATTTTTAAAACATACCAAATACACTTATATTTCATGCTCTGTGTTTGTGAACACTAATATCTAAAGATTTTGTTCATCTGAATTTGCTGCCTGTTGTTTTGTCCGACTGTCACTCAAGGTGTCTTGATCCCATGTTTTTGCTTTCTTTATGGTGTTCTTATTTTTTTAGGACTTCATCCACAAAAGCTCTCTGAGAGCAGATCTGCTTTTCTGCAGAGGATTGCATTTGCTTCTGTCAGGCTCCAGGGGACATTTTAGCCCAGAACCTCTTTGAACAAAATCCCTGCCTTGTAAATTTTTATATAGCCTAAGTAATGTGAATTGAAGCTAAAACTGCATAGAGATTACTTTATGTTTTATAAATCATAAGGGGAATTTCCTAATTCAATCATTGTCAATTTTGTGACCAACAATTACCCTCATACTGTTACGACCTGGGATTATTTATCATTTACTCTTATATCATACTGAGTGCATTTGGGATTGTAATGTCACACCGAAGAGTCTCCTATTCCCATGTTCATCTTTCCTGCAACAGGGTATTCATCTTTCCTTCACTCCCTCCACTTCTAGAGCTGCTCAAGCACAAGTTCCCCTACAGCAAAGGAGCTCATTGTTCAAAATCTCTGCCTGAGTTCCTATTATTGCCTAGCTCTAGCCTCTGAGAATAAGTTGCTAGAATCCCTAATTATTTTGGTTTGGAAGGTTAAATCGAAGGATCTCATCTTCTGTATTGTTAGAAATGGGCTTTCTCTTCCTAACAGCTTTCCAAGTTGCACTGAACTTTCTTAACACACACGAGAGAGAGAGAGAGAGAGAGAGAGAGAGAGAGAGAGATAGAGAGAGAGAGCCCAGAGTTAGATTATAGTGACAGCCTGCATGTTATCTTCATTATATCTGAAAGGTTATGTTCCAGAATATGCTGTCTTTGTTGAATTTAACATCTTTGTTTTCCAAACATATCTTATGATGTCTCAAAAATTTCAGAAAACACAAGGATCAGAATGGAATGCTAAGCCATTATTCTCTCCAAACACAGAAGAATGAGGCTCATGATTTGCCTTTAAACTGATAATTTCTTTTTCATTTTTGATATCATACTTCATCTTTCTTGATTCCATCTGTTACATTAAATATCCAATTTTAAATTCTGTTGTCTAATTGATTTAGTGATTATAAAAGTGTTCCTGATACCCAGCCTAAAATTTCCTTCGTAATTTATTCCCATTCCTCTTGGTTAAATCTTGAATAACTAGGATTGATGAGACACTGAGAAGTAATTAATTGATTGCTAAAGCATTGTAGTACTATTCAACTTTACAGTGAATTCCTTTAGCTTTAAAAATACTCTTAGGAAACTGCATTGTAAGACTCTTTGTTGTTATTCTTATAGTTTTTTTTTTTTTGATTAAGGTTAGTATTTTCCCTGAAGATGTCACATGGAGGTATAAACTAATAAAAAGTTCAGTTTTAACTTAGAAATTTCACAAGCTCTTCTGGAATAGAGTTTATCATATTTTCAGAAAAGGCTTTTAGACTTGAGCGACCCTCTGGGAACTTTTTTTTGCATGGTCCTTTATGGATGTACTTTGAACATAAAATGACTTTATCTGAATATGTTGCCCACTCAAGGATCCAAAGCAACTACACCTTCTCTGAGTCTTTCTCGTACTACATTGCTGAGTTCAACCCTGTACGGTATCCTTTGGTAATCCTTTGGTAAAACATGCTCCATTTTCTAAGGACCATGCTGGAAAATTTGATAATCTCTTTGTGGTTGAGAACAGCATGACCTTGAGTTGCAGTATAGTGATAGTGAGTTCAATTCTGAAACTGTGGAAAGTTCCTCAGTGTATGGAGAGTTTAATGGGAATATAGTTGGTTAAGAAAGACTCAGAGAAGTGCAGACATGAAGCCTGCTTATTTATTGTGTGTGTGTGTGTGTGTGTGTGTGTGTGTGTGTGTGTGTGCGCGTGCACGCACATGCGTGCGCATGTGTTTGTCTGGAGGCCAGAGGTCAATTTTGAGGGTTTCTCTTAGTGGCTTTCAAACTTATTTTTTGAGACATAGTCTCTCAGTCAATCAGCCTGGAGCTAATTGATTTAGCTAGGCAGACTGACCATCAAACTCCCGAGTTCTGCCTGTTTTCTTTTCTCCAGTGACATAGAGAAGCACTTCTGGGTCTGCTATGCTACGTGAGCTATGAACATCTGAATTCAGGTCCTCACGTTTTCCTGGGAAGCACTTTCCTACTGAGTTATCTCCCCAGTCCTTTTTTTTTTTTTTAGGTTTTTTGAGACAGGGTTTCTCTGTGTATCCTTGACTGTCCTGGACTCCCTTTGTAGACCAGGCTGGCCTTGAACTCAAAGAGATCTGTCTGCCTCTGCCTCCCCAGTGCTGGAATTAAAGGCGTGCTCCACCATGCCCAGTTCCCCAGTCCCTTTAAGAAAAGTACTTTTAAGTTGAGAGCATCAACTACAAGTTCAGTAAGGCAGGGAGTGCTCAGGGAAGTACTGAGAGTGGGATACAGTGTATATGTGAAGCACAGAGTCATATCATAGGGTACCTGATGTGCCACAGCTAGAACAGTCTTAAACGAGATGAAGACTTCATATTTTGGGGTATCATTAGTATTCGCTATTGAGGATGTTTGTGGTTAGATTTCAAATCCGGACTAACTGCTGAGATGCCTACTTAACATATCAAAGCTGACCTGGTGCCATGTTCCCCTAGCATCCTCCAGTACTTACCTGCTATAGGGTATGGCTGGCATGCCCTGACCCCTACCCTAAACTTCCCCAGGGTAGGAGCTGGACTGTCCCTTCCTCAATTGTCCTTCCTTATACAATCCAACCATTTTGGTTACCTTTCTCTCTTTTGGGCCTCTTGTCTGCTCTACCTAAATCCCTCTTTCCCCTCTCTCTTTCCCTCCCCTCTCCCTATATAGGCCACATCAGTTTGCTCATGTCCACTCTGGACTCCCCCAGGTATCCCTGCGTCTACCTATGCTCTCCCTTTTATCTACTGTAAACTTTCTCTTCCACCATACTCAGGAGCAGTCAGGACCTTCCTCCCTTTTTATTTCTTTTTAATATTCATTTATGAGTTTTATATAATGCGATTTTAAACTTTTGTTTAAAGAATAGTTCAAATGGAAACAAAATAGTTGTTTCTTTTATTTACCATAGTTTTTAGTTTGAAAGTCACTTCAAGATTTAACATAAAAACATAGCTTTACTTCTCCCATTGAGACAGATTTTAAGACCCAATTTATGAGAGATGATCTCATGGGAGCCATTTTTTTTTCTCCTGGTAAAAAAGGCAGCATGACTTTGTAAAAACAAAATTGTATGGATCTGACAATTCTGGGTCGTTCAATTCTTAGATACTTAGCTGACCCGGTGGGGTTGTTAGACATTGCTTTTCAGAATTGTGTGACAGATAGGTGGGCACATCACCCAGCCTAACCAAAAGGACAGGATGGAGACAGCAGGATTGGAGTTTAAAATCTAACGATTAATTTTTAGTATGAGAATGGAATTATGGTATATTTTTATTACTTTTACTAATTTCTTTTTTACCTTCTGTATTGACCTTTAAAGGAATACATTTTTAAATGTTGAATGATATTGAATATCTTTTTAGTAACCATCTAGAATTTTTTACATTCATCTTCATTCTGATGAGATCTGGGAAATGTTGCCTTGTAAGAGTCGTTTCTTGGCATTGTATTAAAACATGGCTGTGGCATTTATAAAATTACCTCAGAGCAGCATCAAAATGTATATATATATATATATATATATATATATATATATATGATCTTTTTTTCTGTTAACGAGCAGTGTGTAGGAAGCAAGCAGGGTCAAGGTTATTCAGTAATATGTTGTGCATAGTTTCTGTTGGTCAATGTGGGATTTACTTTATTACACTTTGAATTTTTTGGTTGGTAACTATATTAATGTAAGAAAATACTTTTCCCTTTTGGGAGCTCTGCTAGAATCACTGTGATTTTTTTTTTTTTTTGTGGTGTTAATTTATTTTTAGATTAGAGGGTCAGGAACGTTCCACACCTCTTTTCTTTTTGTCTCTTCTAGGCTGGCTGCTAACTCTGGCATGCTGGAAGCAAAGGAGGAAAAAACAAACAAACAAACAAACAAACACTTTTTCAAGGGAGGACAAGCGGAAGATAAGAAATAAGATAGATAGAGGAGGACAGAGATGGGAAGAAGAAGACAGAAGAAGGGAAATGAAAAAACAAGAATATAAGGAGAGAAGGGAAAACATAGGCGCTGCTCTTTCCTGTTGGTTCACATTTCACTTTATTAGGCATATTCCCAGAGAGGGCCCTGAGAACAGAGGAGAGGAGGCTGACTACTGGTTACTAAGTAAGAAAATTCAAACTAAGTCAAACCTGGAAAGCAGCTCAAGACAACAGCTGTAAAGAAAAGTAATAGGACTAAAGCACATCGGGCACGTGGCCATAATATGCATTTGTGTGAAAGCAAAGCATATTAATGATTTATGTCCTTTTTGATTAACATCTTGAGGTGTATATGTGTACACACATAGGCATATTTTATTTATAGCTTTGTTTTGGCAGTCACCTGGCATCTAAACCACTGTTTGAAATACTGCAGAAGGTCAGTGAAACAATTCTAAAGTTGGTAATAATAGAAATTAAAGGGTAAACAAAATGAGAGAAGGCAGTTTGCCACAGAGATCAAATTTTATTTTATTTTTTTTTGCCTGAAGTTTAACACAAAAGATAAATCTTTCCAGGCAGCATAGGCTAAGGAATATATCATATCAACTTGCAAGTTATTAACTGAGGGTTTTTTTAAAGACAGATATCTCAGTTACTGCTCCAAATGCATTTACTTTACTTTAAAGGTTGTTCTTTACATTATTAATGCCACACTGAGTCACAGAGCCATTTGTGATTAAATGAGCTACTCTAAATCCTGTAAAGGCATCTGCAGTGTTCACTGATACTTGGCGAATCATTCTAAAACATACTGTAAATTTTTGGAAGATGTTTTTATTTTACTGTATATGCCCTGAGGATGGTTAGAATCCAATGTATCCCCATAAGTTGAAAGCTTATGATTCTATAAAGTGGTACTAGTCAGGATTGGCTCAAATTATGTGTGTTATGAAGTAACATTACAACTCAAGACTTTGACTACCTAGCATAAATAATGTCTATACAAGGTTAATGTGATTCAGAAGGGATTGTTCTCATTTAAACTAAAAAATAATATCTACAGCAGTATTTGCAGTACTGTCATTGAAGGTTGGAAATTTTATTTAGTGAGTTGGGGGAGGAAGGTATGTAATCAACATCATATATAGTTTCAAAGCTCACCTGTGTGTAAATATGATGTAGTTCTAGGGAAAATGATATAGGACTCCTCAGCTAGGAATCTTGAGACTTCTGTTGTTAAAACCAGTCAATCAATCCGTGAGAGAGCTATCGCAAGAGTAAAGGCAAGAAGCATCTTCATCTTCTAGGCTTCAGAATTTGTAAGACATCCAATCTTCTTTTACACCAGATGAGGTTTTTAAGGCTCTCAGAGAGTAGAGAGGTGGTAGCTTGTGTTATATCTGTTTACTTTGTATACCTGTGTGATGTTCAGGTTTTTAAGCAAAAAAGTAAGTATATTGGCATTATTTAGACTTACTGATCCAGATATACATTCTGAGGCTACAAAATGTAAGAATAGTGATTTTAGGACTTTTATTGATTAGATTTGAGCTCACACTTCCTCATACACAGGGCAGCTGAGTTCTAGAAGATTAATGGACTTGTAAAACATCAAATATTGAGAAGACTGTGTTCTCCTCTTTCTCTTTCACTGGACATCACTAGGGGTGATATGGTATCCCCTTCTTGTGGTCACATTAAGCCTTGTTCCCCCGAAGGGCTTACATAATTTCAGTTTAGATGAAAATTAAGTGACAACTGAGACTTTTGTTCTCTTCCTGTGGGAAATTTGGATTGTGGCAGCAGCAGTCAATTGGGAGAGTTCCAGTGCCTACGGGGTGCACGAGAATGCTGAACTGTCTCTCTCCAGTGGGCCCCCATATTCTTCCTCTGCCTTGATCTTTATATTTTTATTCCTGAGTGTGGATCAACAGCCACAACAAAAACCCACCCTGATCTCTACTGTAGCATGAGCTGAAGCACTGCATGGCATGGCCGTCATTGCTGTCAGGAGAACGTAGTGTCTTATTCACCTAATGTGGTCTTACGAGGGTTTAAGGTTGTGAGGCTAACGAATTCAGTTTCTGATCTGATAAATGTGCATTATGGAATGAGTGTTCTTCATCTTTCTGTGAACTGACCATGAAATACTTGTACATGGATTCATGGGTAGAACTTTACTATTGTGTTATCCCTTCATGTACTTTCAATAAATTTCTTTTAGAAAAAGTTTACAGTGTTTTCTATAAAATGCCAGAGATGAGTGAAGTTTTTCTGCATTTATTTTTCTTTTTCTTTCTTTCTTTATTGACTTTTCAAGAGAGGGTTTCTCTGTGTAGTCCTGGCTGTCTTAGACTCGCTTTGTAGACCATGTTGGCCTCGAATTCACAGAGATCCACATGCCTTTGCCTTCTGAGTGCGGAGATTAAAGGCATTCGCCACCACACCCATTTTTGCTTTTTAAAAAACATTTGTATCTTTATTTATTTTTATTGTGTGAATGTTTTGTCTGTTTGTTGTATTTGTGCCTGGTCCCTGAGAATGCCAGAAGAGGGCATCAGATCCTCTGGAACACGAGTTACAGGCAGCTATGAACCACTGTGTGGGTTCTGGGAATCAAAGCTGGTCCTCTACAATAGCAGGCAGTACTCCTAACTGCTGAGCCATTTCTCCAGCACTACATTCATTTTTTTTTTTTCTTAACAGCACATTTCAGGGACCAGAAATCTTCCTAAAAGAAGTGATTTATTATTCCATATGAAGTTGAGAATTGCTTTTTTCCAGGTCTATAAAGAATTGTGTTGCTATTTTGATAGGAACTGCATTTTTGATAGGATGGGCATTTTTTATTATGTTGATCCTACCTATCCATGAGCATGGGAGATCTTTCCATCTTCTGATGGCCTCTTCACTTTCTTTCTTCAAGGGCTTGAAGTTCTTGTTGTACAGGTCTTTCACATGCTTGGTTAGAGTCACCCCCAGGTATTGTATATTGTTTGTGGCTATTGTGAAGGCTGTTGTTTCCCAAATTTCTTCCTTAGCCCATTTATTTGTTGTATAAAGAGGGCTTCTGATTTTTTTGAATTAATTTTGTATTCAGCCACCCTGCTGAAGGTGTTTATCAGCTGTAAGAGTTCTTTGGAAGAATTTTTGTAGTGGCTCATATCGTCTGCAAATAGGGATAATTTGACTTCTTCATTTCCAATTTGTATCCCCTTGATCTCTTTTAGCTGTCTCATTGCTCTAGCAAGAACTTCAAGTACTATGTTGAAGAGATAGGGCGAAAGTGGACATCCTTGTCTTGTCCCTGAGTTTAGAGGAAATGCTTCAAGTTTCTCTCCATTTAATTTAATGTTGGCTACTGGCTTGCTGTATATTGCCTTTATTATTTCTAGGTATGGTCCTTGTATGCCTGTTCTCTCCAGGACTTTTAGCATGAAGGGGTGTTGGATTTTGTCAAATGCTAATATCCAAAACTTACAAAGAACTCAAGAAATTAAATGCTAAGAAACCAAATAGTCCAATCAAAAAATGGGGAACAGAGCTAAACAGAGAATTCACAAAGGAGGAATCCCTAATGGCTGAGAGACATTTGAAGAAATGCTCAGCATCCTTAAACATCAGAGAAATGCAACTCAAGGTGACTCTGAGATTCTATCTCACACCTGTCAGAATGGCTAAGATCAAAAGCTCAAATGACAGCACATGCTGGCGAGGGTGTGGAGAAAGGGGAACTCTCCTCCATTGCTGGTGGGAGTGCAGGCTTGTGCAACTACTATGGAGGTCAGTCTGGTGATATCTTAGAAAAATTGGAATAGCTCTGCTTCAGGACCCAGCCATACCACTTCTGGGTATACACCCAAATGCCTCTTCATGGAATCATAAGGAATTTTCCTCATCTATGTTTATAGCAGCCTTATTTGTAATAGCTAGAAACTGGAAACAACCCAGATGTCCTTCAACCGAAGAATGGATTAAAAAACTGTGGTACATCTACACAGTGGAATACTACTCAGGAACAATGAAATCATGCAATTTGCAGCCAAATGAATGGAACTAGAGAAGCTCATCCTGAGTGAGCTAACCCAGGCTCAGAAAGATGCACATGGCATCTATTCACTTATAGTCGGATTTTAGCCATATAGTACAGGATAACTATACCACAGCAATGCACCAAAGGGAACATGAACATAGACTTTTTTTCCTGTCAATTAGACATTTTTCCCTAGTGTTGCTGCCTTGTAGGCCCCCAGTGTATGAGGAGGCTCTTGATCCTCATATGACTGCTGAACTGGGGCGGGGGACTGTTATGTAGGGACTCCACTTCAGAGGAGTGTGATGGAAGGGATGGGGGTAGAGGATGGGAGGGAAGACTGGAAGGGGTGGAAAGAGGACACTGTGATGGAGATGTAATCTGAAGTAATAAGTAAATATTTAAAAAATAAAATAAATGAACACACAGAAAAAAAGTGATTTAATGTCAATTCATAGTCGTTCATTTTACTTACTCATTTATTTATTTATGTTAATTTTATATTGTATCCAAACAGTATCACAACAGTAGGCCCTTATTCTAAGGTACTTCAAAAGGATACTATGCTTAAAGGTGGAATAAATCAAACTACATCTTGAATGCTTTCAAATTCTGCAACACACAACCTTTGTTACAGTAATATTTTGGTTCTGCTTCAAATGCTTTTTCTACCTTGTATAATCATGGCAGTCGATAAAGGTAACACTAAAGCAGTCCCTGCTTTTCTGTTCCAGGATGGCTGTGTTTCATAATCAATAGGGATGTGTGCTCGCTAGATTAAAAAAAAGGTGTGGGGCAAATGTAACTTAGTATCTTTTTATTCAAAACTCCAAGACCAGCATTTAGCAATTATAACACCAAAGTTAAACAAACATACCTATGAGATCAACCTCACTTCTTCTTATAGCCCAAGTTGCTCAATCATTTAGGGCAAATTTCTAGAAGGCTTCATCTCCTCTGTTGGACCTTTAGAACCTCTAAAACTACGTAAGCATGAAGCAGGAGCCTCCTTTTATTCCATTCCTAATCATCAGTGGAGAGTCTAAATGAAGAGGTACAAATGGCTCTTTCAAGAATTTGTCAAAGCAAAATCCACATTAGAAAAGATTTACTGGTTCCCCATATCAATAGAAGAATCTCTCTTGATATTTCTAAGCCTTTATCTTCCCTTCAAAGAGCACACTAGCCTCGGCTTAGGTTTTCAAGGTGCATTGTTGAGGGGAAGATTATCTTCATAGGAAATGGAGATTTAGCAAGATATACTTCTGGGACAGCTTGCTTTAGCAAAATAGATATCTCCCCAACTCAAAGAAAAGAAATTTAGCATTAAAAATAAACAACTACATACAAGTGATTCCTGAGAGAATGATGAACACAAGGGATTCTTCTCAGAGATGTGCTCTGTCCTGTTTGGATTCAGGACCTTACTAGGAGAATAAATCTTTCTCCCTAATGTTGTTACCTCTAAATATTCAGTATTGATTTCTGACTATTCTTTCTCACAAGTTCAAGGTTATATAGTCATTTACTACTTTATATGGTGTCTGTGTTTGCAAAGAAATGTGTGATCTCCTTTCCAGGGACTGCTGTAATCATCCTTTTAATATTGTCTGTATAATGAGTCTGGGAACTCTAACCTTAAGGCCAAATCTCTCACATCAGTGGCTTGTGTCTCGGTAAAAACACATCAACAGAGAGATGGCAACAGTTTATGATAAAAACATGTGCATTATTTATAAGCATATAAAACTAAATTTGGGTTGCACATATTTAAAGATCTTTTGTCTATAAATTTTCTCATGAGTAAGCAATAGAAGAAAGGAAATATCTTACGCTGAGGGTAAAAATACCTTGTAGATTTTTTTTTGCTATTTTATATTAGCATTTTGTTTTTTTCTTCTTTATTAGGCAGCATGAAGGTGAATTGCATTTGAATTCTTCCTCTAGCCTCAAATCTAGATGCTTTCCCTTTTCCCCTCTAGGGCCAGTTGCCACCCCCTTCTGCATGGTGAAGATCTGCTAAAGGAATTCCAGAGAAAGGCACATCTACATATTTTGTTGTATCTGGTACTTCAAAGTTAGTACTTATTATTTGTCTATTTTTCAAAAGCTTAATGGAAATTTTATAGAGCAAAGCAGGCATTGGGGAGGACACTGCATTTGCTAAAGTAACTGCATGATGCAAGATCACAAAATTATATCTAAGCAGAACCATTCTATATGACACTGAAGATGGCATATAGATGACATACATGGCACTATGCATTTGTCAAAAATGTGGAGATCTTTATAGCGTGAAGAGTGAATCTTAAAGATTACAAATGTAAAAATAAATTATGTACGGCATCAGAGTATTACTATATGAAATGCAGAATATGTCAAAAGGATCTAATTCCACTACACCATATGAACCAACATCTCTAAAGAGGACAGAGATATGTTGATTTAAGTAACTATGGAAATGACTGGAATCTGTGATTATAAAAGCAAATTTAAATGTGTACATAAGTACTTTAATTGATAAAGTCTTTTTCTACAAAGGAATACTTAAGAATGCTAAAGCCATTATACAAATACATTAGGATTAAGCAACTGAGTGATGGAAGCAGATGTCTCAATGTAGAAGTGAGAGGTTGCAGATGAGCAAGGGAGGAGGCTAGAGTGGTGTAAGTATAGATAGAATAGAGTTCTAAATTATCAGTATGGGCACTGAAATATTTATAGTTGCATGTGTGTGCATGAGCAAGTATAATTTCATACATGTCCCTTAGATACTATTCTCTGATGTGACACTACTTGGGAGGCAGTTATATCATAAAGGTAGGGCCCTATGATAAGATTCGTGCCCCTGTAAGAAGAGATGGAAAATTTACTTCCTCTCTCCTTACCTGCCATTTGAGAACACAGCTCTCCACAGCCGGGGAGTGGGCACTCACAAGAATGCACTGTCACCTCAGTCTTCCAGCTACCGCAGTTAGGAGAAATAAATATTTTCTATTTAAGGCACTCAAGAGATGATGTTTTTTTATAGCAGTCAGAGCCAAATAGGACATTTGACCAGTTGAGAGAGTCTATACGTAGACATCTCAGTAGCGATGAGAGTGCCTAGAATGTAGATCTTGGTTTCTAATAGTATTCCCAAATAAAGAAACTAGAGATCCTTGGGTAAATAGATGCTTCTAGGACAAGGACAAGTATTGTACGGGATGAGCCTGGTTCAATTTCAGTAACAGAAAGCAAGTGTTCAACCTCAACTCCCAGGATAGTTTAAAAGAATATAAGAACCAATCAGTAAAATTCCCAGCAGCCAAAGCTGTTACACTTTGAACAATGAAACGAATTAATATTGGATTATAGGCCAAAAAAATTTATATGGATACAACCATACAAAAGAATGACCTAATAACGAAAATGTAGGGGGAATAGGGAAAAAGTTGTCCTGTGTAATAACTCCAAGTTATTTATATAGCTATGTTGTTTCCAAGAGGCTGAGCGACTGCTTCTTCTATTCCTTGAGTGAGAACTACATGTTGTAATATGTTTCCAAAGGAAAAGTTTGGACAGTGGTCATTTAACAGTGCAGAAATCTGCTAAACCCTGTCTCAGCCAGGTGGTCAAGGTGAACATCACAGTGAAAATATATTGACAATCTATAATTCTTTATATGTGTGATGAGAATTGCATTTCATCACTCCATTCTTCTTGTAAGCCCATAAATAATAATTAAAGATAGTCTGAAAAAATTTCTTCTCAAATTGTCAAGATCATCAAAACCAGGAAGTACTTTAGAAATCTTCATTGTCTCTAGGGAGAAAATGTAGTGTTGTGTCTTAGATGAGATTCCCCAAACAGAGCAAAGGAATTAGGGAGAAGCTAAGTAAATTTGACTTTAGGATGATGTTAGTTAATAAAGTGTCCATTGTGGCTCACTAATTTCGACAAACATAGCATGCTGATATAAACTCTTAGTAACAACCAGAAAATAGATGTACTACACATAGGAACTGTCTGTGCTACCTTGAAAATTTCCCACCAAAATAATGATACTTTAAAATTGATCGTGTGTTTTTTTTTATAGGTATAGTATCTCCATGATTTCCTGACTTAGCTAATCATTAGGGAAGCAACTCAAAATCACAATGAAATATCATCCACCTAGTTATAATTACTATTATTAAAAAGACTGAAACTAACCAATGCAGCCAAGGAGGTGGACAAAAGGGAGCTGTGCTACACCAATGGTAGTAGTGTAGATCAGTTGGTCTGGTTATTTTCCAGAGCTTATTAAGGATAGAATGATAGAGTATGAAAATAATTTGAAGAGAGTGTTGTACAAATGCAAAATTTTATTCTTGTCTGTTGTAGAGTAAGTAGATTTTCCCCCAAAATGTATGGAAACATTTTCACTTGTTCAGTACAAGCATAATATCTTTCGACTTTTTTCTGTGCTCCATACTAGGCATTGTTCTTATCTTGAGGTAAACTGACTCATAGAGGAATATTAAATTATGGTGGAGCAAGTATGAATGAATGGGTTTTTAGAGCTAGTTGTCCAGTGACTCTGATGTTAGAATTTCAGAAAAAAAGTGAGACATCACTATGTATTGTGGAAAGGAAATGAAGGCAGAAAACTCATCATTTGGAGGAGAATCATCATGTTAGGCAGACAGACATGGTGTTTCTGTGCTAACTCAGATCTTTCAGTGAAGATTTCCCCTGGCTAAGCATGTGGTCACAGGAACTCATAGACTCACTACCTGCGTCTTTCATTATTTGCTGTTTACTACTGCATTACCTCATTCAGCTATTTAACAGTTTGAAACTCTGTTTAATAATCTCTTTGAAATAATGCTCGCCTTTTCATAGTGAGCTTTAAACAATAGTGAAATGTGCTAATGCATGGGAAAATATTCAGGGAGCTCTCTGATATAAAGCAGGCTAGTTCTCAATGCCTCTCTTGAAAGTTCTAAATGGGTTGTGTGTTCTTACAATCCCTAGGGCTGATGTTAGGATACTTTGAATGTGCCTAGTTAGTTCTAACACTCAGAGAAGTCAGCATTTGAATGGGTGTTTCTTCTACCATAGAAGGCAAGGTTATCTTTTTCTGGGGATAGATCCTTGACTAGTATTTAGCTTGTTTCCTATCTGGTTTCTTGTGACTTCAGGCAGACTACTTTAGCTCTCAATATAAGCACTATTCACTTAAAGGAGGAATGGAGCTAATTCGGTTATGGAAGTGAGAAGCCAGGGTTTACATTAATGTAGATATTTCAGTACACATACTAAGTGCTTTACTGAGAGGATTGATGGCACCATAGATACACAGTGTTTCATGAACAAGGGGCTATATAAAAAAGAAGGACGGCATTTTATCTATTTATGTTTATAAACATGAAAAGACCTTCATTTTCACAGATTAAACTAAGAAGTGTTAGATTGTCCCCTTGTTAAATAGATCCATGAATGTTATTATAAGAACCTATTGTATCATATATTCATATGACATTTGGATGAATTATACAGAAAAAATTGTACCCACTCTCTCTCTTTTCATATGTGTTTTCATGAGAAATTCTTGTGAGTTATGTATTCCCTACAGCCAAATATATTTGTAATTGTCTGTTTACTTATTCTCTAAGTTAAAAATTTTACAATAGCAAATAACTTTCCCTTTATTTTATACTGTTCTTTCTATCAAGACAAATTTGTCTTTGGATCACAATCATGTTAGAACAGAAAAATGAATGCCTGTTTCCTGTTTTATTGTAAGAATTGTACGAAGACTATTAATACATGAGTTCTGGTTCTTAAGAATAATATATAAGAAATTGGAATATTCTGTCACAGTGGATTTGAAGGGGTTAGAGAGCAAAATTTGTTTAACTCTATTTAATGATTTTAGGGTGATAGAAACCAAAGAGATCTGACCTCAAACAAGACAAACTTCACAAATCCTCCCATGTTAGTTTTAGAATTAATTATTTTAAGATTTTTAGTGGTAGGATTGGAAGGGCATTAGCAGGTGAGTCAGTGGTATTGTAATATTGGTCAGGTTCTCCTAAAACTGTATAGACTGTCTCCAAAATTCTTGAAATGGAGATTGTTTTACTTGTATCATAGGGAGTGTATTAAGAGGCTGAATAAATGTCTCACCACTGTACATCTAACTGATCTTTAATGGCCCTGTGTTAAGTTGGGCCTCCTTTAGGACTCACAGTCAAAGAGATCACTGGTGTTAGCCCATTCCCATCTGGACTCTGTTAGAAGACAGAAAATTAGATCTCCAGTTTGAAAGTCATTTGAGAACCTTTCGCTGGACATGCTTTGGTGTACAGGTGTGAAACTACATTCTTATTATGGTATATATACCCATGAAACTACCCTATATACTGTAGGTTTATACCCTGAGAAACAAACACATAAAAACACACATCAGGAGATAATTACAGATTACATTTTAACTTAAATATATGGTAGTATCTGTAGATAGATGTCATCATTCAGCAAATGTCCTTTTAAAAGGAGGATATTGAGATTCTAGGATGGAACATGATGGCAATTTTAGTGGCTAGGATACCATGGGAAGACAAGGCTCCAACATCCAACATGGGTCTTTCTTTGATAAAACAGCATGTCTTCCAATATATGAAGATAAATACATAAATAAATACAGATATGCTTTTGTAGCATGAAAGTGGTTAGACAACAAAGTAATTTGTTATCAATATACTCTGAAACAAAAGCACATTACTTATTATTGAGCTTGTACCTAAGTGGTTACCTTTTATTATTTTTACACTGAATACACAAATTTCACAAAAAATATTTTAAGAATTCAAATCATCTTGATTACTTACTACCAAAACTGATAAAAGGGGCTTCACCAATGTCCTGATTCTTCATATTCTGTGAAAGGTGTTCTAACCTTTAGTCATCCACACAGTCTTACTTGTCCTTGGTATTATGTAAATGTTTATTAATTAATTAAATAGAAGAAATGTAGGCCTGTATTTAAAAATCATGGAAAAAAACTAATTTCACTTTGGACTTATGTGGAGCTACTAAATGCATGACCTCACATACCCATTAAAGGGAAAAATATTGTCACAAATTTTTACTAAGTTTCAGTTAGTTTGTAGTCAACATCTCCTTTAGTCCTCAACTACCATCTTGGCTCCATAAAAAATAGCATCTCTATTTTTTCATATCAATGAATTGGTATGAAATTCATTTGTTCATTCATTCATTTATCCATCCATTCATTCATTTATTCATACCAATGAACATTGGTGGGAAAACTGAGGTTTTGCTCAGACAACAAAAAGTGAATGGTTAAACTTGCACCACAAAGTCCAGATTTTTCCCGTAATGCAGTCAGTTCTGTAACTGACTAAATGAGGCTTCATAATGTGCAGTTTTCTATAACTATTCTATTTCTTAAATGTCTCAGTGCCCAAGTGGAGTATAATAAGAAGAAAAAAATGGCAAAGCCAAATTCCCTTCAGAGGAGACGTTCAATCAATGTGGCATGTGCTATTCTTTGTGTGCATGGCTTCACAGTACATCCCAACTCTGTGCAACACATTCAGTTCAGGATGTATGGAAAGAGTTTTATGTTTTAAACAATTAGACTTGACAGAGCTATTGTTTCTTTCTTATTTAATATCCCTCAGTTCTGGAACCCAGCCAGAGTCTGTACTCTGTCTCTAAATTTAATTCTTATTCCTTCTACATATCACTTATTTGTCAGAAGACAGCAACTTAATAACATTTGGTGCTCCAGCTTAGGAGTTTCTGGCTTATGTCATTTCCCAGCTGACCTGCATAGCTCAGAGGGAATAACCTTTTTTTGTCTAATGGTCTTGGGGGCTTCTATCATTGGACATTTTCTTTTCATTTCCTGGGGTGTTCTGTAAATGTCATGGGATGACATAATTTCTAGATGTTATTGTTTCTTACAAAGGAGTAAGGCCATTATAAATATGAAATGAGTCCGGAATAGGGATATTATAGAGGAAAAAGTATCTAAGCCTGGCTATTGGTTTGTAACTTGTTAGTCTGGAATGTCTAAAGCTCCAAGGGAGATGGAGAGGAGGACTATGGAAGAGAAAAATACTTCTCTACATTGTATCATTTCAATTTACTCTAATTCAAAACACACTGGCCTTCACATGTGTGGTCAAGCAAAGTAGTACTAGCAAAGTGAATAACTTTGAGAAAGTCACTTCACTTCCCAAGGCTTCAGTTTTCTCATGTGCTAAATAAAAGCTTTCCCCCTCCCCATTCTCAATCACTATGTCACTATGTGAATGTAATGTATTATGTTTGAAAGATGATTTGCTTTAAAATTACTGTGCATGTTGCAGTCTTGGCTCTGTGACTATTTTCCTCTTGGGATGAATAAGTGATTCTGATTTTCTGGCTCTCATCTGAGTCATTGAAACTAGTTTTGGAGGTTCTCTTGATAATTAATATTCCATGAGACCAAATACAATCTCCTTTGTCATATTCATGTCTCGCATAGTGAAGCAATCAAGTCACACATTTTGCTAAGTTTAATTGTATTTGTTTATTCAAGTAGTGTACTGCTCTGGTTTGTAAACTGTTACTACATACATATGCAATGGATTTCTATGGCAGAGGAAAGATCTGAGACCAGAAGGAGAGTGATTATAAAATTCTTTTTTTCTTCAACATGAATATCTCTTTCAGGGTTTTAGAGAAGTTTCTGGCATGATTTCAACTTGTGTGTGATTTATGTTTGTCAACTTTCAGCAAAGAAAAATTTCATTAAACTAACATTTGTTGAGCTCCGTTGTAAGTATATATTACTGTTTGCTAAATATTTTGGTTTCATTTTACATGGTGTCTTCTCTATATAAGAATTCTGCACTTGATTGGCATTAAGCTTTGCCATGTGACTTATCCTAGCTGGTAAAATATGAAAAGAAATAAGGTAGATCATTTCCATGTGGAAAAATTACAAGAGACAGTTGTTTGCTACTGTGTTCCCTTTCTCTCTAGCACAAGACCAGCAATGTTTCCAGGGGTGAATGAGGTAGGGTGAGTGTCATGTTGGCATGAAAACATATGGGTCTATTTTGGGAAAAGCATGTATGTAGTATGAACTAGGGTTTACCCTTTGTCATTATATTATGACAAGATTTCTTTTTTGGTTGCACTGTAATCTAGTCTACTCAACACGATGCTTGCAATTGAAAAGATACAATGGCGATAATATCAAACAAAGCTCAGGTCCTTTGGAATCTCTCAGTAAGGCAAAATATAATAACATACAGCCTATATTGTAGTACAGGAAATATGCAACAAATGCATATATATGGAGGCAGAATCAATTTGTGACTACAGAAGATCCTTTTAAAACTGTGCATTTAAGTTGATGGTTCATAAATTCACAGAAGTGAGGCTGGCCAAGAGGCAGGAGGAAGGAGCTGGTATTACAAACAGAAAACTCTAAGCAAGGAGGTGAGACAGGTTACAGGAGCATTGAGTAACATGTTATTGTTTATGGCTGTAAGGTAGAGCAAAGAAAGGACTGGAAAGGAATGTGGTTGATGAGATAATGTCAACAATATCATCAGCATTTATTAGCTCTGTGAAAAGTGCTTTATACACAGTTTCCTCATGATTATTATTATTTTAATTGAGCCATAGGGGGGTTTAATAACTTGCCTGTTGCCACACAGCAGGAATGTGATTTTATCTAAAGGGCAATAGGAAGTCACTGAATAGTGTGACACATGAAAGTCTTATGATTAAACTTCCATTTCAGAAAGATCACTCTGGTTCTGATTACCAATTCAGGATCTAACCCTGGTTTGAGGGAGTATGGGTTCTCACTTCTGCAGCTCAGCCACCAGACTCCATTCAGCAAGGCAATAGAAGGCAAGAAGAGAGCTGACGTGCTGCAGGGGGCTGTTATTTTGAAGGGCTTAGAATGGAATATGTGAGGAAATATACATTGTAGGTCTCAAGATCATTAAGATTTGGTAGTAGTTTTAATAACAATGTAAGTGTAATAAAATGATCCCCAAATGAACTCTTATGTCTAACTCAAGCAAACAGTATGCTATTATATCATTATTTTGAGCATTTCAATTTGCTTTTGACTTTAATATAGATAATATACTGGGTAAATTAGAGACAAAGCCAAAAATCTTTGAAGCAGATCTAGCCAGTGGTTTAGGCACTCTTTCTTTTTTTTTAACTGAGGCTGAATAACAGTGATTGTGATTTGTGTTTTTCTTACTCATAAATTGGGTCATCTACTGACCAAGAGGGGAAAGAGCTCTTCATAAATGACAATAACATTTCTGACAATTGTTTGTCTTCTGTCTATCAGAGGTCTCCGGAGACCAGGACCTGACTGAAAAGGTCCCCAAGTCAACATGGCAGAAACTGTAATTAAAATGGATGCTATTCTGACTTCAGTGCAGCATCTTCTTTCAACAGAATTCAGAGAAAACCTGAAAGTACTGTTGATATTTATAATTTGCTTCCTAAGGTCTCCTCTAGATACTATCCTCACTCAGAGTGCTTGATACCTTAGCTTCTGCTCTGCTTCTTCCCATTTATTCTTTATTGCTTTTCTTAATTTCCTTCATTGCTTATTCCCTTGATTAACTTCCCCTTTTCTTTTGAAATAGCATGTGGTTGCAGAAAATAACATGCTAGAAACAAGTTCACTGCCAATATGCATAAGAAGATTTATTGCAAAAGAGGAAGGAAGTTATGAGACAGTGTGCATATTAATCTTTCTGCTTTGGTCTATAAAAACCCAGGTTTGGATTCTTGGGGACTATTGTTTGTATGTTTTAAAGAAAAGCAGTTAGGTTAGCAAAGGATATGTGGGGGATGATGGACCAAGATTTATGACTCAAGCATCCATGAATACAGGTTGGCTCAGGCATTGCAACTTTTCTCAAAGACATAGACGAAGCTGTATTCTTTGAGGTGCTACTGCATCTTTTGATTAGCACTATATTCTTTGAGCTGTTAATGCATCCTTTGATGTAGTACTCGAAGGCCAGCTTGCAGAAGTTTTTAATGCTGTTTTTCCCAAACAAACTGACCGAACAGAGAAATTATCAGGAAAGAGTAGTGCAGGTTTAGGGATAGTTTCCTGAATTTTCCTGAAATAACCAGTAATGAATTGCCAGCTTAGATAGCTCTTTTTATAGATCTTGCAGCAGCTGAATCAAAATCTAATGAAGATGTTTGCATCTATCAATGGCAGGCCTGCACACCCCTATCCTGTTTCTTGAGTGCACAAATGCATTTCATTTGGGAACATGAAAGGCATATTTAGTGACAACTGATGGTTCTTTGTTTTTTAATTCCCAATAATGTCTTCAGTAAGTGCTTTTGTTAACATTTTTGCATTATACAATAGGTGACACAGGAAGATAATCAGAGTGCTGAAAGCAATTAAAGAGTTTATATCCAACTTGTTCTGCCTATTAAATGGATCCATTCGGCATGGAAGCACATTAGCATCTTTACAGTGGAACGGATTGTGGAAATAAGTTATTCGCGGGGCTTGTGCATCTTGCTCCTGCTGCAATAAGACGTATCTTCAAGATTGTAGAAAAAAGGAATGAGCCATTTTTCTCCCCTTGGAACTGTAAACAGAAGTAAAACTATTAATAGATGCTGTAGCTAATCCCAAGAAGCTGCGACTGAGAGATTAAATAATGTTGCAAAGAGAGGAAGCTGGAATGAAAGGAGGAGAAGGAGGGAGGGGGAAGAAGGGAGGGAGCAGTTCCTTGATCACAGAGCTGAGTTGTTAGACAAGGACAAACTGAAGGACTCTGGCTGATCATAGGATCAAATTACTACAAGAGAAGATTCTTGCTCTTAGCAGAGTATATATTATTTTGTTTTCCTATTATTGTTTTAATGGGAAGATTTGTGCTTTATGCTCACAGTAGTAATCAGGATGACTTTAAACAGAGGTTGAAAGCAACTGAGATGCAGCCGAGCCTGGGGGATGAATCTGTGAACCAAAAACTCTATTTACTGATAAAAGAAATAGAAAAGTAGAAGGCTTTGGGGGAAATGCATGATGAGACAAGAGCCCTATTTTATAAATGCCAAATAGAAGGAATTATGACGAAAGGGATGGGCATATAATTAAATCTTATACCTTCATACTGGAAGTGATTAGATGGCCCTGTGTTTTATTGCTACTAATTGTCTCAATCTTTGGTTGAACCTGTGCTTGGCGCTGGCTTTGAAGCATGATGATTCAGCAGCTCTGGTCAAGATCGTCACATCTCTTCAGACCGGAGTAGGAGCTTCGAGGTTTTTGTTGTTGCTACCACTAAGTGCTGTTCAAAGCGTAGCACATGGTCACCACCATAGTCATCTGGATATCTAGAACTACAAGTTCTCTGACTTTATCCCAAGTCAAAAAAGGGTAGGACCTAAGAAAATGTTTTGATGCACAGTAAGACTATATGCTCAGTAAAGTTAGGGAAACATTTTTACAGTTGAGAAGTCTGGGTGTTTGAGTGCTGTGTAATCACAACCACACCATAGAAGCAGAATGGAGTTTGCTTTAGGATGTTTAAAACTATGCTCCAAATGTGTTCTTTCTTAGGATCATTGAAATATCTTGTCCTTTGTTTGGGCTGGAACTTATGAAGAGTCTGAAGTTGGTCTTGTATTAGTAATTGTGATTGAAAATGTTTGGAATTTATGAGGGTGAGGATTTAAGCTAGTTTTCCTTTGTTATGATATGGTGTCTACCAGCACTGTTGAGTTATACTGGGCCTCTTTTTGGTGTGTAAAGAGACAAGGAAAACACAAACAATGACTGCCAAAAGGAGAAGGGATGTAGCATTTATCTAGTTCATGTGCAGAAACAGTGGAGAGGACAATGTCAATCTTCTTTTAATATCCTTATCTTCTACTAAGTTCTCAGGGAAAGAAGGGATCATGGCATGTTATAAAAGTAAATCACAAAGAGCCAGGCGTGGTGGCGCACACCTTTAATCCCAGCACTCCGGAGGCAGAGGCAGGCGGATCTCTGTGAGTTCGAGGCCAGCCTGGTCTACAAAGCGAGTCTAGGACAGCCAGAGCTGTTACACAGAGAAACCCTGTCTCGAAAAACCAAAAAAAAAAAAAAAAAAAAAAACTAAATCACATTTACTTATGTTGGCAGTGAAATCAGTAGTGAACTGACCTAACTCAAGGAATTCATTGTGCGCATGAAAATATAGATCAGTACCTGGGGAAACAGGCTTATTGTTCTCTGGCTCTATTCATGGTCATTCTGCTCCATTGAATAAGCATTAACACAGGCCTTGTATTTAGAATCCGAGGTTCATTAGTATGTAATTGCTTTTCCTGGTGTTATTTCGCTTTCATTTTACTTTTCTCATCTCTTCATTTTAACAGGAAGACATGACTCAGAGACTGACGTGTGGTACTCATTCAGTCAAAGCTGACAGTCATACCAAAATTCATACTGTCATTGTATGCTTGACATCTTGAATAAAAGGTTTCAAGGAAAGCGTATATGTGAATGAGAACCTTTGGTGCCTTACGGCAGAGATTTTCAACTTTGGGTCTGTTATTTGCTAGTTTATATGTGGTTGGAGCCATGCTCAGGCTTTCTAAACTGAAATTTCCCTTTGTAAAATAGGAAGAGTACTTTATAGGTCATAGAGTTATTGTATAGATTAAACACAGAATTACCATATATTCAGTTTATGCGGGATCACTTGAGTCTACACCTATTGTCTTGATGTAATTATTTGTATAACTCTCATTCTGAATGAGTTCTAATTTGAATAATAAATCATATTTATAAATTATTTACATATTATATAAATTTAGATTTTTCTTCATGAAACATGAAAGTCCAGACCTTCATGGATTTGCCTGTATTAGACTACTGCTGACAGTACTCTAAAAAGCCTGTACCTCTCTATGCACACCTTTGACATTAGTAACCTTACATATCACTAATGGTAAGAATCCAGGTCAAAACTTACTGGTCACATTTGTAGAATCAAGTGTTACATCCCTTGGACGTGGTGAGGCTGGACCATTGGTATATTTTTAGAGCTTTCAAACAACAACAACAACAACAAAAAACCCTGTACAACACAGTAAGGTTGTAGTACATTTGTTGAGTACCCACTTGTGCCAATAATCTACATCGCTAGGACTAAAATGGACATTCTTAGCCACATCTTACAATGAAGTGCCTTGGACTGAGAAGTGAAGAAACATTTTTAAGATCAGACATATGACTAGAGGATATGCCAAGAGTCAAAGTTGTCCTTTTTCTTTCTCTTAGGTGAATACTTTCTTACAACAATGCTTATGTGTGTTTAGTGATGAAAAGTTTTAATAGCACATGACATTACCAAGGAACCAATCCATTCAACATCATTCTCAGTTTCCTGTCTTTGACAGGTGGAGTAGAAGTTCTTCGTGTTAAGGAAGGAGGCTATTCCTAAAACTAACTGGGCACTTTTTAGAATTTAATGTTTCTCACATGCCTGTCCATCATGGTTGCATCTTTTTATAGTTCACTGAGCATCCCTAATATTAATTGCTGTTATCCTACAGTTTCTGTCAAACATCACAAAGCTAGGATTGTTAAGGAACAGAGGCTTTATTTGGTTCTGATGTAGATGACATGAGAAAAAGAGGAGAAATGGAAAGAAAAGCAGGAATGATTGCCTTAACAGACTCCTTTCAGCTTAATGAGATGGGGATATTTATAAGGAAACCTATTTTTTCTTTTCTCCATAAACTTTTAGTTAATTCTGACCTGCATTAGGTAGTAAAGATAAATGTGATTTTTGAATTATATTTAATCTTCATTAAAGCAATTATCTCTCTTAATGAAGAATTTGCTGGGTTGTGGTTGTGCAATGGAGTATGAAATCCTAAGTGAATAAAATCAATTCATTTCAGGCTAGCTTTTCTGTCCATTAATAAACAGGACATATGAAATATATGTGCCTGAGTCACAAAGGCTACTCATAGCTCCCAGAAAGCCAATACAATGTACAACATCAGGACAGTTGGCTCTCCATTGATCACTCTTCATTTTTCAAACTGAAGGAGAGCTTTCACCAGAAGGAAGGTGTAGACGTTTTCATACAGGGACTGTCTTATGAGGCCCAATAGTGAGACAGCTATGGGTGATGCCTCACACCCCATCAACTGTCTAATAGGATAGTGTTTGTGTTGTGAAATGTATTTCATCCAACTTCTCTGCTTTATTAATTACAGAAGTCTGAATTAGATTCTGCCATGCTTATGTTTCCTAATGTATGAAAATTGCTTATCTATTTCATTGCTGTTACAATGGAAGGAAACAGACTGGGTCTAAATAGCAGTGTACTGTAGTGTGAAGTAATTAAGTGAGTTGTGCATGCCCTTTAGGAGGTGGATAATGCGAAATCGGTGCCAGCTAGTCCTCATTGCTACTGGTGGAAAAGAATAGAGCATGCCAAAAAGGATAGAAACTTAAAGAGATGCCAACTATTAAATAACAACATTCAAGTATCAGTTGTCTCCAAGAAACATATCTCAATTATAAAGACACCAAAAGAGGTGAAGAATGGAAGTCAGCCTATCAAGAAAATGGAAGCTGAAATCATGATGAAATAGTTAATCTGATACCTGAGAAAGTAGACTTCAAACTAAAGAGAGATTAGACAAAGAAGGCTACTATGTTTTAATAAAGGGACTAATTCATCAAGAAGCTACAACAACTGTAAATGTATATGCACCAAATGTTGGGGTTCCCAATTACATAAAATAGATTCTAATGGGAATAAAAAATCCTAAAAATTATTTTGCATAATGGTGGGGGACTTCAGTAACCTGTCCATATCTTTAGGTAGATCATTCCAGCCAAAAGCTTCAGAGTTAAATTACATAATAGATCAAATAGATTTAAAAGATTCATGCAGAATGTTCTGTCCAACAAATACAGCACATACATCAGCCCCTGGAATATCTCTGAAAAAGGTCACATTATAGACCACAAAATAAATCTTAACAATCACCTAGATATTTAAACAATTTCTTACATCTTTTTTTTAAGATGCACAGGTTTATTTTCTTCTTTTAAAAAAAGCATTTATTTATTACTTCAAGTTAAGTCTCCATTACTGCCACCTCCCTCTACCCCCTCCTGTCCCAACCTCCCACCCCTCTCCCCCTTCTTCCACCCAACCCATCGCTCTGGAGTGAGGTGTCTCCATGTATCAGCCCCGCTCAGTTCATCAATCACTTGAGGTCTAACAGCTTCCTCTTTCTTGCACAGGAGGCATACATGGCAGTTCCACTAGGGTGGAGTGTCTGACTAACAGGTAACCAAGTCCATGTTCCTGTTCTTTTGGGTCTATTGATTGTAGGATGGTTATCCTGTACTATATGGTTAAAATCCAGTTATAAGTGAATATATGCCATGTGTATCTTTCTGAGCCTGAGTTAGCTCACTCATGATGAGCTTTTCTACCTCCATCCATTTGGTTGCAAATTGCATGATTTCCTTGTTTCTGATAGCTGAGTAGTATTCCATTGTGTAAATGTACCACAGGTTTTTCTTTTTTTTAATCCATTCTTTGGTTGAAGGACATCTGGGTTGTTTACAGTTTCTAGCTATTACAAATAAAGCTGCTATGAGCATAGTTGAGGAGATGTCCTTGTGGCTTGGTGAGGCATCTTTTGGATATATGCCAGGAGTAGTATGGCTGGGTCTTGAGGTACAGCTTATTCAAGTTTCCTAAGATATTGCCAGACTGATTTCCATAGTGATTGTACAAGTTTGCCCTTCCACCAGCAATGGAGGAGTGTTCCCTTTTCTCCACAACCTTGCCAGCATATGCTATTATTTGAGTTTTTGATCTTAGCCATTCTGACAGGTATGAGATGGAATCTCAGAGTCATCTTGAGTTGCATTTCTCTGATAATTAAGGATGTTGAGCATTTGTTCAGGTGTCTTTTAGCCATTTTAGATTTCTCTTTGTGAATTCTTGGTTTAGCTCTGTACACCATTTTTGATTGGATTAGTTGGTTTCTTGGTGTTTAATTTCTTGAGTTCTTTATAAATTTTGGATATTAGCCCTCTGTCAGATGCTGGGGTTGGTAAACATCTTTTCCCAATCTGTAGGTTGCTGTTTTGTTCTAATGACAGTGACCTTTGCCTTGCAGAATCTTTTCAGTTTCATGAGGTCCTATTTATTGATTGTTGGTCTTAGGGCCAATGCTATTGGTGTTCTGTTCAGGAAGTTGTCACCTGTGCCAATGAGTTTGAGGCTTTTTCCCAGTCTCTCTTCCATTAGATTTAATGTGTCCAGTTTTATTTTAAGGTCTTTGATCCACTTGGACTTAAGTTTTGTGGAAGGTGATAGACATGGGTCTATTTTCATTCAATTTTTTACATCTTATCAAGTCACAGAATTAAACTAGAAATCATTAGTAAGATAAGCACACAAACTTTGAGAATGAAGAAAGCTCTCTTAAATGATGAGTGAGTCATTGAGGGAATCGGGGGGAAATTTAAAAATTCCTGTAATGAAAATTGAAAAGTATCCCACAGGGCTAAAAAAGCAACTTCTCTATGGGAAAGTAAAGGATTAATGATGTGGTCGACAAGCTTACTTCTCTTGCTTATCAGAACTTAAATATAGCAAAGCAAAACCACTTCTAAATCAGAATGTCTTTGTACCCTATTCCTGACCAGAGCAGCTGTAGTGTCCCATAATGGGTAGTGCCACAATTCAGTCTATGCATACACACTGTGTGTATTGTGACAGTGAGTTATATGCTACTTGTCATTAAATTGCATTGTGCATTTTATGTTCTAGACTTTGTGCTAAATGCTTGTATTATTTAATAATAACTATTTTCAGAAATTTCTTATTCTTTTCATTTTTTTGTGAGAAAACTAAGGCACATGACAGTTAAACATCCCCACCTAAACAATACAGCTGGAAGAACTAGTACTATGCCATCTGGTTCTAGAGACCACCCATTTGAATGCCACATATACTTTAGTCTCTCCTTTGAGTGTGGCCAGGGTCACATCAAAGGACCCATCAACACTTTAGCTCCTTTCTCCATAAAATAGGGGAGGTAATGCTTACTGAGTTCCTATTCATATGCCATGTTAGCTATGATGTTATTCAACCCTCAGTTATTTACAATGTAGGCCAATCCTCTATTTTATGTGTAAGGAAACTGGATCAGATACATTTTGTAGCTCTCAGATCACAAAGAGTTTAAGAGTTGGACACTGTTTCAGGCTTAGTTCTTCCTGTGCAGAAGCGCATGCTACTACTGCATTGTTCTAAGGTTTTGAGGACATTATTATAAGGCAACAGATGCAAAGTATTCCTCACTTCATGGCATGTGATTCAAACAGTATGAGTAAAATATGCTAAGGTTTGGCTAATTGCTTAGAAGTGTTTATTACTATTATTATTGGTAGCTTGGTCTGATGCTATCAGAGGTAAGAAATCCTAGCAATAAGGCATGCATGAAACATGCTGATCTGTTAGTAGCCAATGGTGTTGTTACTGCACTTATGACCACGAGACGGAAAAGACATACAAATTGCTTAATTAGATCATGGGTCACTTTGTTCCAGAATCCTTGGCATCTGTGACCATCAAGGGGCTCAGCTGGCAAGCTGGTTTTTGAAAACTGTCTTTATAATGAGAAAACAACATCAAGCTGTAAATGATATGATAGCATGTACTCAGTTCCTAAGCCAAACACATTATAGGAGATATTTGCTGCAGATTAATTTTTAAAGAAATAAATCACTTCAGACAAATTGGCTTCATCTACTTCATTTATCAGTCATCCTATTCTTCCTTCTCTACCTCTATCTAATACTACCCCAAATTTGAATATTGAATCCATAATTTAACTTTTTAATTAATACGTATGTAATTATAAGTAATGCATGACACTTTTAAATAGTTATATAAATCTATCTCAGGTTATTCTTTTTGCAGCCAATCTCATGTTAGTGAGTTAACTGTTAATATTTCAGTAGCTCATTTCTATATTCCATTTCATCCCTCAAATATACAGAAATTTATTGACAATTCTATGTGGGAGCCCTTAAGTAGTTACAATTTTTCTCAGAGAAAATTGAATGTTGGTTTTCAGCATCTTTTATTAGGATTAAGTGAATATACATGGAAATGCTGTCATAGGTGACCCATTAAGTCCTGTGTTAGCCACTGAGCTTCTATTTTTCTTGCGTCTAATATCATTCCTTGGCTTTTCAGGCCTTTTACTGTGGTTTTAGTGGACTTCTGTTTGCTCACCACTTAGAGTTTTCTTCACTATTACTTGAAAAATTTCATTACCTTCTTTCTGGTTGGCTCAATTTTGAGTCCTGTTAAAGAAAAAAATGTATTCATAATCATTGCTTTAAAATAGTGACATTATCCATATTGTTTTCTTTTCTTGTGTGTGTGTGTGTGAATTTTGCTTGTGAGTATTAGTTTTTCCAAATTTACCAGATATTTTATGTCGCGTCCCCCTCGACCAGCAAGGATGACGCAACTCACAAAAGCTCTTCTCCAGCAGTTTATTCAGGTCCCTTGAAAACAATCTTCCGAAATCCGAATGCCTGGGCAGACCCAACCCACAGGCTAAATACTAAATGAACAGCCAATCAAGTAAAGCCACGTAGTGCTATCTTAGAGGCCCACGTATGCGGAAGCAAGCCAGATCAGCGGTCTTTGCCAAATATGAACTTGTTTATCATTGAGAGCGCTCACCGTCGGGCTGGTGGGAGGCGGAGACCAGCGCCATCTTTAAGGCGCGGCACATTGCAGCTCTCTACAATTTTATTTAAAACTTTCATTTAAATTAAAAAAATAAAATTATATGTATCTATGTGTTATATTGTGACATCTTAAAATATATGGAATAGCAAAATCAAGATAATTAACATATATGCTGCTAGCTCATTAATTTCTGATGAGATTAGTTAAAATTTCATGACATAACTTTCTACATTATGACACAATGTTGATAGTTATTGACACAGTAATATACAATAGATCCCTTACTCAACATTTCCTTTATTCTGTCCTACCTACTCCTGGCAATGACTGACTACTCTCTTTTGTCTGAACTGGACTTCTCTGCATTTCTCTATAAGTGAATATTGTATTTGCCCTTCACCATTGGCTTATTTCACTTAATATATACATCTATATTCATCTCTGTTGTGAATGGCAAGATTCTCTCTCTCTCTTTATTTTTTTTTTTTGTTGTTTTTACAAAGCTGAATAGCAACCCAATGTGTATATCCATCACATTTTCTCTGTGAATCTAGTCATGGACGAAGGGTTAGCTTGTTTTTGTGTCCTGGCTGTTGTGAGTAGTGCTGTCATAAGCATGCTTGTACATTCATCTTTCTGGCATGATATCATTTCCTTTGGATATATATCCAATAATGTGAATTGCTAGATCAAATGTTGTTTTAATTTTTTTTTTGAGAAAGTTCCATACCATTTTCCTAATGGTAATTTTAATCATCTTTCCTACCTACAAAATAGTTTCCCCTTTCTCCCATCCTCCTCAGTCTTTGCTTTTTTATATTGGATAATAGCTATTCTGACAATTGCAAGGTACTACTTCATTGTATGTTAATTTACTTTCCCTGATCAGAAATGATTACTATTTTTTCTCGTGTATCTATTTGTTCTTTTTACTTTTTTTCTAAGAAATACCTCTTGAAGTCTTTTGTTCATTTAAAAATGTTTTTATTTTTGAATCTTGACATTGACTTAGGCTCCCTAGGTATGGTGATGCTAACTGACTTTATTTTGAGTGACTACTTTTATATACTACAGTTGTGGTGGTGTTCTTATTGGTATCATAAATTTGTATTACATGTCTATCAAACCTGATAATCTCTATCTGAGTTGAGTATTTAGCCCATTTACATTTAGTATAAATATGAAAATGAATGAATTTAAATTTATTGCTTGAATCTTGTTCTCACCTATACTTCATTTTCCTTTAATCTTTCTCTGCCTTTTTGGATTGATTATTCAGTCAGTGATTTATGTAATCTATCTTCTTGGTATAACATTTATCTTGGTAAAGTATAACATTTAGTACTTTATTAAGTTGATTTAGGATTCTTATTATATGCCTTAAAATTTTCGCAGCTTATCCTGAAGTGATATACCACTGCATGTGCAGTATAATTATATAAAATTTATTTTCTTTTTTAAGTTATTGACATGCCTGTATTAATTAGTGAGATTTCAAATGATCTAATTTTCATTGTTCTTGTTCTTGGTTTTTCAGTTCATCATCAAAAAACTTGCCTTTTTGGTTCATTACTTATATGTGCTTTATGCATTGTTTTTCTTCCTTTATTTATTCAAAGATACTAAATGTAATTATGCTAAAGTTATCCTAAGACTTCTCCATTATTTCCACTTTATTTAAGTTGGCTTACTTTTTGTTTAACTTGTTGTTTCTTCTATATGCTCTGAATGACCTTTCTTATATATATATATTTTTTTCGTAACTCAAAATCCCTCATGGGTAAGCTTTTATTTGCCCCTCCCCTGAATTTCCAGTTCCATTTTCACAATGATAGCCCTTTTTTGTTTTCATTTGGGTCTTAAGGAAGCTACAGTTCTGGACCAGAAACCAAAGTTAGTGTTTAATGTGTGTTTATTTGTTTTGTTGTTTTTATCTTGGAGAATTTTCAGCCACCTTATATTGTTAAAGCACTTTTTTTCAGTCCTTTCTTTGGAGGCAAGCCTACTTTAGCTCTGAATTCACTCAGTGATTCCTATTGTTCTTTTGTGAATGAGAAGTGTGCTGTTACTCTGCAGTAGTTCAGTGTTCAGTAACTTTGTCTGCTTGCAGACTTGGGGTCCAGCAGGTGCCTGGCTTCAGTTTCCCCATCATCGAATTACTGTTCCTTTTGTGCAATGTATTATATTGCATATAGAAGCCTAGGTATGTCTTTAATTTTAATTTAATTTTGAATATTTTATTTTTCTATTTTTGTTTTGGACCATACAAGAAGTTCAAAATATAAATGTAGAATCATATTTAATTATAGTCTCCTTTTTTCCAAGACACTGATCACAAATTGTTTTACTTTCATTACACAATTTAAAAAGTCAGAAAATAAGAGACACTGAAATATGGGTGGAATGTACTTTATTTTATTCCTAAGGCCCTTATTTACATTACAGATGTGCCTCATCTTTTCTCAAACTCCATATAAATTTTTCTTTTCATATAAGAGTTTGAGAAAGACAAAAATTATTGGTTTGGAATGACCTACTACTCTGTAGGATGACTGATAATATTTTTGTAAAGTTATATTTTACATTTGAAACTGGATTGGACAGTCCAGCCAGGGAAGCAGGTAGGGTAACTGCACATGTTCAAATCTTCCTCCTCACCTCTGAATACATTTCCTGAGTCTCATCCCCAGCTCTATAGTGGACCACCTGATGCAGCCTCCTCTACTCATTACTTTCATCTCTGGGGAACACACAGATCTTCCCTTCCAACTTTCTCTCCCACCACTCAACACTTGATCCAGTCCCTAACTCCAGCAGGCCCAGGGAACCAGTCAGCCAAGCCTGCCAGGGATGCAAGTAGGCCAGCAAAGCAAGTAAGCAAGCTTCAGAGCTTCACATGCTCTTTCCAACATATCCAACCTCCCTAGTGCCATCCCCAGCTCTGTTGTAGACTATCTGTTATGGATTCTGCTCACTCTCTACCCCCATTCCCTGGACACTCAACAGATGCCTTCCTCCCACCTGTGGATCCCCTTAGACCCTCCTCCTTCTACCACCATTTTTAAATGCCAGTCCCCAAATATGTAGAAACACATTTTACCTGGAACACATGGTGGTCATACCTATCAGGATCCCAGGCAACACATAGCCACCCCACTCTCTAAGAACACTCCAGAAGGAGCAACAGAAACCAAAGAACAAAACACTCACCCAACAAAGAGAAGACCAGATACCAGGACCAAGAATTAAAATCTTCCCAAACCCAGATGCCTAGGTGACAACATAAAAACATAATCAATAGCAATCAGGACAATATGTCCCTACTAGAGCCCAGCAACCCTATCATAGCAGGCCCTGAGGATTGAAACATAGTTGAAGCTCAAGATAAAGACTTTAAAATAGACATTATGGATATGACAGAGGTCCTTAAGAGAAAATGAATAAATCCTTTGAAGAGATCTATGAAAACACAAGCAAACAGTGGAAGGAAATTAATAAAACAGTTACAAGATCAAAAAAGTAGAAATTGAATCAATTAAGAAAACCTAAATCGAGGGAAATGTGGAAATGAAAATTTTAAAATATTGACAAGAAATCCCAAATGGAAACCTCACCAAGAGAATCCAAAATACGGAATAGGGAATCTCAGATATTGAAGACATCGAACAAGAAATGGACATGTTTATCAAAGAAAATGTTAAATCAGAAAAAAAAAAAAGAAATCCTGGCACAAACATTGGGGAATTTGGGGAAACTATAAAAAGACCAAAATCTAAGAGTAATAGGAATAGAGGAAGGAGAAGAAACCCAGGTTAGAGGTACAGAAACTATTTTCAACAAAATCATAAAAGAGAAGTTTCCTTAACCTAAAGAAGGAAATGCCTGTCAAGGTACAAGAAGCATACAGCACATGAAATAGACTGGGCTAGAAAAGAAATCTTCCTCAGCATATAATAAGCAAAACACTAAATGTATACAACAAAGGAAAAATAGTAAAAACTGAAAGGTCTAATTGCAATTTAATTATCAATTTATGAGGAAGCTCTTGGCCCTCATATGACTGCTGAACTAGGGTGGGGGACTGATATGTAGGGACACTCCACTCCAGAGGAGTGGGATGGAAGGGATAGGGGGTAGAGGGTGGGAGGGCGGGACTGGGAGGGGTGGAAAAAAACCACTATGATGGAGATGTAACCTGAAGTAATAATAATAATAAAAAAAGGATAAACTGTAAGATTAGGCCAGCTGAGCAGCCAGCAGCTTGGCAGAACAGCAGGTGTCTTGGCAGGATATCAGCCCACGGGCTTAGCCTGCTTCAACCGGTGGCCTGATTTTTCATGGAGAAAAAGCCCTGGACCAAGGGTAGCTAGCCTACCCCACCTATAACCTAAACTCTGTTAACTAATATAAGTTGTTGTATTAGGCTGATAGAATTGCCAGTGGCTTGGCAGGAGATTCAATGCAGTGCAGCAGCTGACAGCCCTGGATTGCTTTGACTGAGGGCCAATAAGCCTGTGCAGTCCTTTCACCAATAATTAAATACACCAAGAACTTTTAATGTTTCAAAGCTTAACCCTTAGCTGAGAAGACTCTCAATTAGCTACAGTAAGTTAACCTGGATCACCTAATCCCAAACCACCATGTGCCTGTGATTATCTTCCAGCATTCTCAAACACGTCTGTCTGCTTCCATGTCTCCATGTGGAATGAGCAAATCCTCTGTGTAAAATGCAGGGTTCCTGTTCTAATCTCAGGAAGTCCTGCCTTCCTATACTCTTTCTGCCCAGCTAATTGGTCATCAGTGACTTTTATTAACCAATCAAGAGAATGCCTCAGAAGGGGCGGTAACCAGATCTCAGCATTGAAATCAGCCTATCAGAAGCAATGTTATTAGACCTTCCCCAACAGAAAGGGAAAAAGATGAAGTAATATGTTAAGGCAGACCTGACCTATCAGAATAAAATCTGACATGTCAATGGAGCCTCTCAAAGTCAGAAGGGCCTAGAGAGATGTTGTACAGATTCTAAGAGACCATAGATGCCAGCGTAGATAACTATACTCAGCAAAAATTTAAATCACAACAAAAGACATTCCATGAAAAACAAACAGACAAACAACAACAAAACAAATATAAACAATTTCTTTCTACAACTCTAGCACTGTAGAAGCTGGAGTACTATAGAGACTTCTAGCACTCTAGAAAGAAAGCCCCAAACTAAAGAGGTTAAACACACCCCAAAAAATGCAAAGAATAAATAATCCTATTCCAGCAAACCAAAAGAGGGAACACACACACACACACACACACACACACACACACACACACACACAGACACACCATAACAGCAAAATAGCAGGAATCAACAGACACTGCTCATTGATATCTCAACATTAATGTTCTCAACTCCCCCCCCCCCCAAAAATACACAGATTAACAGAAAGGGAAAAAAATACAGGATCCATCCTTCTGCTGTATCAAAAACACATATCTTAACATCAAGGATAGACATCACCTCTGAAAAAAATGGACCTAAGAAGAAAGCTTATAAAGCCATTTTAATATCTGACAAAATAGAATTCAAACCAAAACTAATCAGAAGAGATAGAGAAGGGTATTACATACTCATCTAAGGAAATATTCATCAAGAGGATATTGCAATTTTTATCATCTGTGCCCCAAACACAAGGGCACCTAAGTTGTAAAATAACCAGAACCAAAAGGAGAGCAAACCAAGCCAAACCAAAATAAAACCAACCAACCAACCAAACAAGCAAAATCCCTGACACATAACCAACTATAGTTTAAGTCACATAGTGAACCTCGCATACATCATAATAGTGAAAGATTTCAATACCCCAACTCTTTCCAATAGACTAGTCATCCAAAACAAAATTAAGCAGACATGTTGGAGTTAACTGACATTGTAAACCAAATGGAGCTAGCGTGTCACCAAAACAAAAGTGTATGGCTTCTTAGCACTTCATGGAATTTTCTCCAAAATTGGCCACATACTCAGACACAAAGCAAGTCTCAACAGCTAAAAGAAAATTGAAACAACACCCTACATATTATCTGACTATCATGGATTAAAGTTCAGTAGCAACAACAGAAACAACAAAAAGCTTACAAACTCATAGAAACTGAACAACTCACTACTGAATGAATAATGGATCAAGAAATAAACTAGAGGCTTTCTAGAATTAAATGAAATACACAATGTACCCAAACTCAGGGACACAATGAAAACAGTTCTAAGAGGTAAGTTCATTCATACTAAGTGAATACATTTTAAAAAATTAGAGAGATCTCATACTAGTAACTTAACAACACACCTGACAGCTCTAGACAAGAAGAAGAAATCACAACCAAAAGTAGTATACAGCAAGAAATAATCAAGGTTAGGGCTGAAGTCAATACAATAGAAACAACAAAAAAAGATACAAAGTGAAAAGAAGAATTGGTTCTTTTGAGAAAATTAATAATTGATAAACTCTTATCCAAATTAACTAAAAGCCAGAGAAAATAACCAAATTAACAAAATTAGAAATGAAAAGGGGGATATAACAGCATAAATTGAGGAAATTCAGAGAATCATAAGGACATATTTTTAACACCTGTTCTCCATCAAATTGTAAAATCTAAAAGAAATAGATAATGTTCTTGATACATACCACTCACAAAAATTGTCAAGATCATATTAGGAATTGAAACAGACTTGTAGTTCCTAGTCAAATAGAAGCAGAAATTAAAAGACTCCCAACTAAAAAAAGCTCAAGGCCAGATTTTATCAGATTTTAATAGAAGAGTTAACCCCAATACTACTCAAATTATGCCACAAAATAGATATAGGAGGGACATTGTATAATTTGTTTTATGAGACCACAGCTACCCTGATGCCCAAACCATGTAAAGACCAAGAAATAAAGAAAATTGTAGACCAATTTTCCTTATGAACATAGGTACAAAAAATCTGAGTACAATATTTGCAAATCAAACCCAAGAACATATCAAAAAGATCATCCACCATGATCAAGTATGCTTCATACCAGAGATTCAGGGATGGTTCAATATAAATAAATTGACAAATGTAATATACCATATAGACAAACTGAAAGGCAAAAAACCACATGGCCATCTCATTAGATGCCAAAAATGCCTTTGACAAAATCCAAACTCTCTTCATGATAAAAGTCCTGTAGAGATTAGGAGTACAAGGGACATACCTCAACCTTAATAAAAGCAGTTTACAGCAAGCCTATAGCCAACATCAAATTAAATGGACAGAAATCCAAAGAAATCCCACTTAAGTAAAAAACAAGACAAGATTGTCCCCTCTTTGCATACCAACTAAGTATACTACTTGAAGTCTAAGTTAGAGCCATAAGACAACTGAAAAGGACAATTTCCAGCTTCATATGGAAACAAACATTCAGGATAGCAAAAACAAGCCTGAAAAATAAAAGAACTACTGAAGGTATCACCACCATCAATTCCTTTCCCTCAGGACTCAGAGAGCCCCATGGAAACGAAGGTGCAAAGAGTGTAAATGCCAGAGGTGGTGGAGGACACAAAGAAAACAAGGACCTCTAATCAACAGTCTGAGTGCACATGTGAACTCAGAGACTGACGCAGCATGCACAGGGCCTGCATGAGTCCACACCAGTTGGGGCCTTAGAGCTGAAACAAGTAGACACACACCCCTGTCTCTAATCAAGAAGCTGTCCCAAATTGATGACCACTTACAAATGAAAATTTAAATTTCTGCAAGAAGATCTCAATGGTCCTTTGCATATATAGGATGGCTTCCAGTTTAGTGTTTTCATGAGCCTCCCGAGTGTATGAATGAGTCTCTGTCTCCTGTGCCTTTTCTTGGGATCTTTTCCTTCTGTATGTTTGTTTTGTTCTCTTTTGATGTGTTAGTTTTGTTTTATTATTATCCATTAGAAGCTTGTTTGTTTTCTATTAGAGAAAGAAAGGTAGGTGGTGGATCTGAATAGGAAGGAAGATGGGGAGGATCTGAGAGAGGTGGGAGGAGTATGGGAGGGAAACCACAATCAGAATATGCTATGTGAGGAGGAGAAACTATATAATAAAAGGAAAAAAAAGAAAAGAAACTGAATTGAAAAAATAATTCCATTACACAGTCCTGTCATTTTTTCTTCATAAGATAAGGCTGTTCAGCAGAGTGAACAGCCAGGACTTTATGGGTGATCTGGTTCTCTTGTAGAACTGGTACCTTACATCTCAAGGCCTCTGCATTCTCCACTTTCTTTTATGTGGGTAGGGTGGAGGCAGAAACCATTGTGGAAAAATATTTTTCTCGGCATAGAAGAAGGGATTCCTGTTCTTCTGTGTAGTATAATTCAGAGATGTAGAAAAGGAAAGGCCTCATTTTAATTATTTTTCTCCCAGCAAATTCTTACATTCTTATGAATGGTCTGGAAACACAACACCTGCACCTGGCCACCTGCTCCTGTTTTTGTGAAACAGTAAGTACCTCTCAGAGGTGACATTGCCAAAGCCTTTGCAGCAGTGTCTGAAGCCTCTAGGCATCCCGGATCAGCTTTCTTTTGAAAAAGATTTTGCACTCAAGGAAAATTTAGGCCTTGATATTTGAATTATGGCAGTTTAAGGAAAACAGCTTAAATAAATTGGGTGGGCAATATAATTGTCATTAAAGCATCTAATTCAATGATTAGTAAAAGTATTGTAACATTACCTCAATAATTAGCCTTTGTTTTTAATAATTACCCAAGTGCCAGATTTCTGGATCCAGATTACTTTAGCTGAAATGACTATTTCACCTTATTTTTTTTCTTTATTTTTTATTTCTTCAAGTTATATCTCAATCGCAGTCCCCTCCCTAGCCCCCCTCCAGTCCCATCCTCCCATCCTCAAACCCCAATCCTCTTCCCCCCTCTTTTTTTAAGTTTAAGGTATATTTTATTTCCCCCAACAGTTTCCCCTTTCAGTCCAACAAATGGCTCTTTCTCTTATAATAATAAATACAATACAAAACAACAGAGGTAATTAGGCCACAGTTATGAGGGTTATATGGCTTAGCATACATTCCCAATGTTCAGTCCATATGCATTTGGCACCTGACTTTAACATTCTACTATCTAACCATCTCCATGAGTTTAAAGTTCTATATCTAACTCAACATTCATACTAACTTGCAACACAATTTTAAAAGCATCTTCTTAGATTTATAACACTCTCTTGACTCCTAAACAACTCAAAATTTAATTATGAGACTCTAGCTATCTGTTCTTCAAACGACTCAGAGACCTGAGAGTGATAAATGTATCTGATTTTATAGGAAGTACAGGGCCTGCAGCTTCCCAAACTAAGAAATGACATACCAGTGGCTACCTGGACAGTTCCCATTTTCTCTCCTTACATTACAGCATCGATCTTCAGTCGTTTGGCCGCGTTTCTCTGACAGACATTGATTGTAGAGCAGGGGTTATGAAGGACTTGCCTACCCTGTCTTGGCAGAGCTAGGCTGTCGACTTACCTGCTTCCAGGTTTTGTCCTTTTTGGACAGCATTCTGTCTACAGTTGGAGCAAGGGGCTTTTCCTACCAAGAGATAGGCTTGCGACTAATTCAATCATCTCCCACTAGAGATTCTTCGATGCTCATCTTCTACTTGGGGTAGAATAGGGGGTGCTGTCAGGAGTTGATATGTCTCGATATAAAAAAAAAGCAGATCTCTTGAGGTTTTTGAAGAGGCCCTGTCTATCTCTTATATTAGGGTAAGCAGATGTTGCTCGTCTCTTAGCAGCTTTATTTCTGATTAGCTTAGAAAATAACTATAATAGGCTGTCATAGTACCTAACAAAATGACTGGCTTGCATAACTATTAGTTTCCATTTCTTAATTATCCTAAACAGTTTATGATAATTAGTAGTAAAAGGCTGAAACATCACATTTCATTTTTTTTTTACCTCCTAACACTTCCATTCCATTTCTCTGGGGTGGGGTGTCCTTATATAACAGTCCCTCATCTCAGTTGAGAGGTCATATGAGGGCCAAGAGCCTCCTCATTCATTGGGGGTCTATGAGGCAGTACCACCAGTGAAAAGTGTCTCATTGCCCGGGAGAGAGAACTAAAAAACAAACAAACAAATAAGCAGACAAACAGATAAAAAAGAATAAAAAATAGAAAAAATATATTAAAATATATAAAAAATAAATAAAAATATAAAAATAAAAAATAAAAAGTCTATGTCCAAGTTCCCTTTGGTGTGTTAGTTGTAGTATTGATACCTTCTACTATATTGCTAAAATCCTACTATAAGTGAATCGATGCCATATGCATCCTTCTGAGTCTGGGTTAGCTCACTCAGGATGAGCTTTTCTAGTTCCATCCATTTGGCTGCAAATAGCATAATTTCATTGTTCCTGATAGCTGAACAACATTCCATTGTGTAGATGTACCACAGTTTTTTAACCCATTTTTCGGTTGAGGGACATCTGGGTTGTTTCCAGTTTCTAGCTATTACAAATAAGGCTGCTATAAACATAGATGACGAAACTTCCTTATGATTCCATGAAGAGCATTTGGGTGTATACCCAGAAGTGGTATGGCTGTGTCCTGAGTCAAAGCTATTCCCAGTTTTCTAAGAAATCGCCAGACTGACCTCCATAGTGGTTGCAGAAGCCTGCACTCCCACCAGCAATGGAGGAGGGTTCCCCTTTCTCCACACCCTCGCCAGCATGTGCTGTCATTTGAGCTTTTGATCTTAGCCATTCTGACAGGTGTGAGATGGAATCTCAGAGTCCTCTTGAATTGCATTTCTCTGATGATTAAGGATGTTGAGCATTTCTTCAGGTGTCTCTCGGCCATTAGGGATTCCTCCATTGTGAATTCTCTATTTAGCTCTGTCCCCCATTTTTTGATTGGATTATTTGATTTCTTGGCATTTAATTTCTTGAGTTCTTTGTAGATTTTTGATATTAGCCTTCTTATGTGGGGTTAGTGAAGATTTTCTCCCAGTCTGTAGGCTGCCATTTTGTTCGAATGACAGTGTCTTTTGCCTTACAGAAGCTTTTCAGTTTCATGAGGTCCAATTTATTGATTGTTGATCTCAGCTCCTGAGTTGTTGCTGTTCTGTTCAGGAAGTAGTCACCTGTACCAATGAGTTTGAGGGTTTCTCCCACTTTTTCTTCTAGTAGATTCAGTGCGACCGGCCTTATGTTCAGGTCTTTGATCCACTTGGACTTAAGTTTTGTACAAGGTGATAAGTATGGGTCTGATTTCATTCTTTTACAAGTGGACATCCAGTTTGACCAGCACCATTTGCTGAAGATGCTGTCCTTCTTCCATTATGCCGTTTTGGCTTCTTTGTCAATCATTAGGTAGCCATAAGTGTGTGGGTCTATTTCTGGATCTTCAATTCGATTCCATTGATCTACTGGTCTGTTTGTATACCAATACCATGCTGTTTTTAGAACTATTGCTATGTAGTACAGCTTGAAATCTGGGATGGTGATACCTCCAGATGTTTTTTTATTGTACAGGATTGCTTTAGCTATTCTGGGCTTTTTGCTTTTCCATATGAAATTGAGAATAGCTCTTTCCAAGTCTATATAAAACTGTGTTGGTACTTTGATAGGAATTGCATTGAATCTATATATTGGTTTTGGTAGGATGGCTATTTTTATTATGTTGATCCTACCTATCCATGAGCATGGGAGATCTTTCCATCTTCTAAAGGCCTCTTCCATTTCTCTCTTCAAGGGCTTGAAGTTCTTGTTGTACAGGTCCTTTACTTGCTTGGTTAGAGTAACCCCCAGGTATTTTTTGTTGTTTGTGGCTATTGTGAAGGGGGTTGTTTCCCTTATTTCTTTCTCAGCCCATTTGTTTGTTGTATAAAGAAGAGCTTCTGATGTTTTTTTGAATTAATTTTGTATCCAGCCACTTTGCTGAAGGTGTTTATCAGCTGTAAGTGTTCTCTGGTGGAATTTTTGGGGTCACTTATGTATATTATCATATCATCTGCAAATAGGGATAATTTGACTTCTTCGTTTCCAATGTTTATCCCCTTGATCTCCTTTAGTTGTCTTATTGCTCTAGCAAGAACTTCAAGTACTATGTTGAAGAGATATGGTGAAAGTGGACATCCTTGTCTTGTCCCAGAGTTTAGAGGAAATGCTTCAAGTTTCTCTCCATTTAATTTAATGTTGGCCACTAGCCTGCTGTATATTCCCTTTATTATTTCTAGGTACGGTCCTTGTATGCCTGTTCTCTCCAGAACTTTTAGCATGAAGGGGTGTTGAATTTTGTCAAATGCTTTTTCTGCATCTAGCGAGAGTATCATGTGGTTTTTTCTTTCATCTTGTTTATATGGTGAATGACGTTGATAGACTTTCGTATGTTGAACCATCCCTGCATTCCTGGGATGAAGCCTACTTGATCATGGTGTATGATATTTTTGATGTGTTCTTGAATTCGGTTTGCTAGTATTTTATTAAGTATTTTTGCATCTATGTTCATGAGGGAGATTGGTTTGAAGTTCTCTTTCTTTGTTGGGTCTTTGTGTGGTTTAGGAATCAGAGTGATCATGGCATCATAGGATGAGTTTGGCAATGTTCTTTCAGATTCTATTTTGTGAAAGAGTTTGAAAAGTATTGGCGTTAGCTCATCTTTGAAGGTCCGGTAGAATTCCGTGCTAAAGCCATCTGGCCCTGGGCTTTTTTTGGTTGGGAGATTTTTAATGACTGTTTCTATTTCCTTAGGGGTTATAGGGAGGTTTAATCTGTTTATCTGATCTTGATTTAGCTTCGGTAGGTGGAATCTATCAAGAAAATTGTCCATGTCACTTAAGTTTTCAAATTTGGTGAAGTATAGATTTTTAAAGTAGGATCCAAATATTCTCTGGATTTCCTCAATGTCTGTTGTTATTTCTCCCTTTTTATTTCTGATTTTGTTGATTTGTGTTTTCTCCCTGTGCCTTTTAGTTAATTTGGCTAAGGGTCTGTCTATTTTGTTGATTTTCTCGAAGAACCAACTCTTGGTTTCATTGATTCTTTGTATAGTTCTTTTTGTTTTAAAGTTGTTGATTTCAGCCCTAAGTTTGATGATCTCCTGCCTTCTGCTCCTCTTGGGAGTGTTTGCTTCTTTTTTTTCCCAATTCACCCAGTTTAGCTCTTAATTCGCTAATATGAGCTGTTACACTTTTATTTTTGAAGGCACTTAGTGATATGAACTTTCCTCGTAGCACAGCTTTCATTGTGTCCCATAGGTTTGGGTATGTTGTGTCTTCATTTTCGTTGGATTTTAAGAAGTCTTTGATTTCCTTCTTTATTTCTTCCCTGACCAGTGGTCCTCTAGTAAAGAGTTGTTCAATTTTCATGTGAGTGTAGACTTTCTGTTGATTCTTTTGCTATTGAAGTCCAGCTTTATTCCATGGTGGTCTGATAAGATACAAGGGGTTATTTCAATTTTCTTGTATCTGTTGAGGCTATCTTTGTGTCCAACTATATGGTCGATTTTGGAGAAGGTTCCTGGAGTTGCTGAGAAGAAGGTGTATTCTTTTGTGTTTGGGTGAAACGTTCTGTAGATATCTGTTAGGTCCAGTTGGTTCATGATCTCTGCTAGACTCATTATTTCTCTGTTTGGCTTCTGTCTTGATGATCTGTCCATAGTTGTGAGTGTGGTGTTGAAGTCTCCCACTATTAAAGTGTTTGGATGGATGTGTGATTTAAGTTTTAGAAGCATTTCTTTTATAAATGTAGGTGCCTTTGTATTTGGGGCATAGATGTTCAATATTGAGATGTCCTCTTGGTGGATATTTCCTTTAACGAGTATGTAATGCCCTTCTCTGTCTTTTTTTATTAACTTAATTGGAAGTCTATTTTGTTTGATAGTAGGGTGGCTACTCCATCTTGTTTCTTCTGTCCATTTGCTTGGAAAACCTTTTCTCAGCCCTTTACTCTAAGATAGTGTTTATATTCAATGGTGAGATATGTTTCTTGTATACAGCAAAAAGATCGGTCTTGTTTACGGATCCAGTCTGTAAGTCTGTGTCTTTTTATTGGTGAGTTGAGTTCATTGATATTGATAGATATTAGTGACCAGGGGTTGTTATTTCCCATTATTTTGGTATAGCTGGCTGTCTTGTGTTTCTTTTTGTTTAGTTGCTGTAGAGGTTTCTATTTCCTCTGCTTTCTTGGGTGTAGTTATCTTCTCTGTGTTGGAATTTTCCTTCTAGGATCTTCTGTAGGGCTGGGTTTGTAAGGAAATATTGTTTGAATTTGATTTTGTCATGGAATATCTTGTTTTCTCCTTCTATGTTGATAGAGAGTTTTGCTGGGTATAGTAGTCTGGCTGGGCACCTATGTTCTCTCAGGGCTTGTAGGACATCCGCCCAGGCCCTTCTAGCTTTTAAAGTTTCTGAGGAGAAGTCAGGTGTGATTCTGATGGGTCTGCCATTGTATGTGACTTGGCCTTTTTCTCTTACAGCTTTTAATATCCTTTCTTTGTTCTCTACATTTGGAGTTTCTATTGTTATGTGGCCAGAGGAGTTTCTTTTCTTATCTAATCTGTTTGGTGTTCTGTACGCCTCTTGGATTTTTACTGGCATCTCTCTTTAGTTTTGGGAAGTTTTCTTCTATGATTTCGTTGTAGATGTTTCCTGGACCATGGAGTCGGGAGTCTTCTCTTTCCTCTATGCCTATAATTCTTAGGTTCTGTCTTTTAATTGAGTCCTTCATTTCTTGGATATTGTGGGTAAGAGATTTTTTAGCTTTCTCATTTTCTTGGGATGTTGTTTTGATTTCTTCCATCGAATCTTCCATGCCTGAGATCCTGTCTTCCATCTCTTGAATCCTAGTTTTGGTACTCAAATCCATAGCTCCTGTTCTCTTCCCTTGATTCTCCATTTCCATTTTTAACTCTGACTGTGTTTTCTTTATTGTTTCCATTTCCATTTCTTGAGTGATATTATTTGTTTTGTACATTTCCTGCTCCAGTTTGCTTGTCTTTGCCTGGAAGTCTTCCATTGCCCTCTCTTTTTTCTTGTTCATGTTGACTCACCTTGTTCTGAAGTTCTCTAATGGTGTTTTCAATAGCTTTTGTATGTGCAATTATGGCTTCTTTGAATTCCTTCATAGATTTAAGTTCTTCCTTGAATGGACTCTATTACTTTCCATAATGTAGAATTGTCATCGTTTTCATGTGTTTCAGCTGTGGTGAAGTGGTTCAGGCTGGATGGAATAGTGTTGCTTCTTTTGTTGGAGTCATTTCGCTTTGTTTTTGTTTTTTGTCTGGGGACTCTGGCCATGTGGAATTTTTTTGCTGTCTTCTGGACTTGGGTCCAAAGGGGGTGGTTTGGTGTAGGAGTCAAGTTGCCTTACTCCACCCCTATAAGGTGAGTCATTCAGCCCTGCCTCCTAGGTAGAGACCTAACTAATCCAGGGGTTGGAGCTGTGTACAAGTAAGCTCTGGTTCCCCGCTGGAAGGGCCAGTACTAATAAAAAAGTCCAATATATAACAGTTTCAAATACCTCACAGTTTGCCCGTGGTTGGCTCCTGTGGTGGGTAAATCTGCCTTCACCTCCAATAGCCTTGCCGCTCCCATGGCCTGGAAACTGGCCAGTGATGTCACCGCAGTGGGTTGCAATCTGCAGTCTGAAGGCACTTTGCAGCTGAGCTGGGCTCACTTCCAAGGGTTGCAACCTTTTGCCAGATAGCTGGATCGTCTGTGCGAGACCTGGGGGTGCCCAGCATGGTAGGGATTATCTCTGCATGGGATCTGAATCTGCCCGCTGGGTATTATATTGGATCTTACCCAGCGTGTCTCTCCTGGTGGGGATCCCGATTCCCGGATCCAGCGGCTTCCTTGAGTGTCCGAGAGTGGGAGGGAGCGTCCTGCCCAGGGTCCCTCAGTGGTCCCTGGGTAGTTTGGTGAGATCTAGAGGGGTCGAGCCATTTGTATAGAGTCCTGCAACACTCGCCTCCCTGTGACTGTTAACCCTGAAATCAAAATACGTCTGCGCAGGCCACCACCATCTTGGATCCCCTGACTATTTTACCTTATATAGCAACATGGCCTTGAACACTTTACTTAACCACTGTGCCTGAATCTTCTTATGTATAGAATGAGGTTTAAGATTGTAGGTATTTCATATGGGTGAGGAATTTGTTAATTAATCAATACACGCAAAATAATATCTACAGAATTGTTAATGGCAAATGATTTTAAAGCCTTTTAAATCATGTACCATGTACAATAGTTTATTCTAGGCACTAAGTACATGCTAATGGTAATAGTAGAAAAGCTTGTTGCTAACAGAAATTCCATGACTGCAGGAAAATATTGTAAATCAATGAGGCAAATAAGAGAATTTAAGTAGTAACAAATAGCATGAAGAAAATAAAATGATGGTCATAATTCCTAATACCAAAATTGAAATTATTAACTGAGTTTTCATTTTATAGCTGAAAAAGTCAAATGTACAGAAATGTATGATCCTTTCTCTTTCATCAAAAATCCTCAGCATTGTACATAGTTTGGTATAAAGATGTAGATGATCCCAAAACTTGAATATAATTCTCTGTGTGTGCCATACACTTACATTGGAGAAGAATCTTCTTCCTCTTGTTGCTATGGACCACATTTTCTTCAAAGATTATCCTTTGAATATTGGCTGATTGTTGAAAAAAATTAATTAAATTACATTAGGTGCCATTTGCAGAAATAATTAATTAAATTGTTTAACAGTATTTATATTACTATTAATTGTCCATATGTTGTTAAACCTTATAGCAGCCATTATAAATGAGCACACAGACACCATGTGGATTTTAACAAGCTTTGGCCTGAATTGAGCAATCTCCGCCCACCTAAGCTAGCTCTTAATTCTATTACCCAAATATGACCCCGTATATACATACATGCCCTTGGACTGCCATTCTCCGTGGTATGTGGATGTTCCGGGCATATGTGGAATGAGGTTCTTTCTCAGGGCAAATTGTCCCTTGAAACCAGTTCTCCAGTGGGAGCCCCACAACTAAGGAGACTGGCTTGTGAACCCTTTTTCTTTGTGTGATTTAAGATTATGTGTATTTATCCATTAGATCAGTAAGGACATTATTAAACTTAACATCAAGGGAAAAAAATGTGTCATTTTTAATTCTAGACTGTCTTTAGTAAACAGTCTTTTCTTATCAGCAGGGTTCCCACCCTGCCTTAATTGTTTAAACCAGGCTGGTCTAGAATTCAGAAATCTGCCTGTTTCTTCCTTTAGTGTGATAGGATTAAGGGATTAAGGGCATGTTCCAGTACCACCCTGCTCAAATATTTCACTTAAATCCCAGATTTTAGTAACTCTGTATCCCAGAGAGCAACTTTGAACTGTAGTGACAATTTGAAATCTGCCCAAAATCTTCAAAAATCTCTTATGTTTAGCAATGCCAAACCAGAAAAACATCCTTTCTACCTCCAGATATAGGTAAAAAAAAAAAAAGACATCTAAATAAACAAAAATCAAACAAAGAAACAACAGCTGATCACTTGGAATATAGCAGTCTGTGTGTGGATGGGATCACTTAGTTTCAAAATTTTCAATGCCATGGGCTACAACCAAGATGAAGGTCAAATCATTGCCTGTTTCTCTTGCTTTATATTGTGCTATCCTAATTACAATAGCTCTACCTCACAACTGGTTAGTCCACAGATGAACACAGTGGAAATTAGATTACTTCAGGGGTTTGTTAAATATGTAAAATGTATAATTAAAACAAGGTGGTGTGCTTTAGTTTGCCTCTTTTGCATTCAGGTTAGTCTTCATGGTTTCAGTTGATATATTCACAAGGTCCAAAATGATATTGCTGAGTTCACAATTTACTGCCCAAAAAAGGTCACTCAGTGCAATGATGTGTACCACCATTGGAATGGGCAATAAAGCTATTTATTTCAGCACTAGCGTGAAAGGATCTGGGGAGAAGAGTAGTTGGCTCTCATTGTCAAGGTATCCTAGATATCTTGGATGTTCTTATTTTTTCTTATTGGGAACATCTGCTTAGAATAACTTAGATACAGAAAGTAAGCTGTGAAGTCTCATATGGACCATCAATGCTCTGCTGAGCATGTAGGAACTTATCTAGTTTAGTTCCCCTTCTCAATGTAACTAAATGCCTCACAAATAGCAATGTAAGGAAGACTTTATTTTAAGCAGGTTCAGTCCACCAGGGCCAGGAAGGTACAGTGACGATCATGATATCTCACGGTGGTGAGACATTTGGTTACATTTCAGTCGGTTAGGAAACAGAGAGACAAAGACTAGAAGTAGAGTCGTGAGATAACCCTCAAGGTTTCATTCTAATGACCCAAGTCTGCCAGTTAGGCCTGATCTCCTAAATAGTCTACCAGCTGGGGACCAAATGCCTGTGTGGGGAACTTCACATTCAGATCACGACTACTCCTTACTATATGTCACATCAGAGCCAGTCTCAGTTTTCTCTGATAGTTTAAAGCATTAACATTACTGATAGACCAATGTAAGTGGCCCCATACTGAAAATCCCATTTCATGTCTTGACCAGATGTTAGTAGTATGGAAGTAAGTCTCTGATTTCAGAAAAAAAAAAAAAGCTTAAGTCAATTCTAGGCCTGCTGAAGTTAACTCCTTTAGTGTACTCATGTTTTAGTGAGCTAGCTCTAATCCCTTCAAGGTTTCCCTGTTGGCCACTGTCTTCAGTATGGAAACAATTACTACAGATTCGGAGTAAGTGTACTGTATAGAATATTAATGCAGTTTTGCTTTGAGGAAGTTGGACAGCAGAAATACAGCATTGGATTTTGAATGATCTCTAATAAGATTTTCAAAGAGAAAATTAAAAACATTGTGGGAGACTTAAAAGCAAAGCGCTAATCTCTAGATATGACTGAGGGTTTATTTGAACATGCCACTTCTCATGAGTGGATTTTGTTTTTTAGTGTCTAAATAATACATTTTTTCTATGTTTAAAATTCTTCCTAAATTACATTTATTTGTTTTGTATGCATGTATGTCTTTGAGTGAGAAGGTACATATATGAGTGTCTCTTTGAGGGCACACTTGCTTCACTCTGTGTGTGTGTGTGTGTGTGTGTGTGTGTGTGTGTAGGTCAGAGAAGAACCTGAAAGACTTAGCTTGGTTCTGATCTTCTGTCATGAAGGCTCCAGGGATCAAACTCAGGATGCTCAGGATGTCAGGCTTGGTGACAAGTGCCTTTACCTGCTAAGCCTTCTTGCTAATCCTTTTCTATGTTCTTAATGACAAAGTACTTGGCAAGTAATTTCATGGCATTTTTGTGGATATGATTCAGGATGAACATACAATGTAATTACAGACGAATGTTATTGTTCCTTAATTGGTGCCACCTTGGGAGCTGCATAATGCTTATATTTACTAAGGTGCAAATCTGGAAGAGACAGTATTAGTCAAAGATGTAAAGATGTAGTGATATGCTATAAATTCCAGCCCGAGTGATTTGAATTAACTTATAATTGGTATCCATCTATCATTTAACAGTAGGCAATGTTCATCAGCTTTTAGACCTGAGACATTCTTAGATGTTTTCTACTGTCTTCTCATTAAGCCCTCACTACTCCTTGAGTGCTTACAGAACCTACGAGAGCTCAAATAACTTACTTCATGTTGCACAGCTTATAGGTGGTGAAGTCAAGTTTAAAATTCAGGAAATTTGATTAGGCATCTCACATATCATCATTAGGTTCAAGGGAAGAATTAGAGAAACTTGATTGATGATCTTAGCAATATATCTTAAATATACAACCTTCTCAGTGGAATAGTACAGAGACTCCCATAGCTGCCAGAAGACAGGATGCATTAATTTCCTTCTGTTTTTGTTTTCCCATTCTTTAAATTTGATTTTCATGTTTTCATTGTGTGAGTATGTGTGTGGTGTGTTTGTGTCTGTGTGCGGTGTATTTGTGTCTGTGTGCATCATAGTTCCATATGTCATGGTGCATGTGTGAATGTCAGAAGACAACTTAATGGGAGTTGGTTCTCTTTCCACCATGTGGGTCCCAGGGACTGAATACAGGTAATACGGCTTAGCAGCAGGCATCTTTATTCTCTGATCCATCTCATTGGCCCTCAATATTGTTTTAGGAGTAGGAAATAAAGCCATGTTCTGATAATGTTATTTCTTTGTTGAAAGTCTTTGGAAAACTCCTTCTGCCTGACCACATTCTTTTGCTTTGTTTCTATTCTCACCTCTCACAGTCTTCCCACACTACACACTGATCATTTTAGGCTATTTCTGCTTGTACAAATTCATCTTGGATGTGCCTGTTTTTTTTACAAATTAAACTATTGAAAATATGTTCCTTTTTAAAAGGTCCATCTCAAATGTTACCTTTTCCAGGGGTAGTTTAAAGGCCAAGAGAACTATATACAAGAGCAAAAGTTATTGTCATGGTTATGACATATTAATTATTCATGTGGCAAAGGATATCACACACTAATTTTTCAGTTCAGCCACCCACTGGGTCTCAGCCCTGCTTTCTCATGAGAGAAACTGGACTCGTGCTGCGGCCCTTTTGTATAAAACTGGACGAAGAACCAGAACAGTCTTTTAAGAAAGTTGTAAGAAAGCCTCCTTCAGATCAGCCTTCCCACTGCGATCAGCTGGTTTTGCAAGGATAAAGCTACCCTGGAGTATGGTAGGGATGGGTGACGTCTGCCTGCATTGGCCCATGTGATTTACTGAAGGATCTTGAAGGAGGATAGAATAATATTTTAAAAACCTGGTCATAGTTGTTAATTACCTATTCTTGAGGAGTCTTCACAGCATCTTCCTCATAAAATTCCTTATTCTCACTCTTGCTGTCCTTCCCATAGAACTTTCTTTTGTTCTCTTGCCTGTCTGTGCTTCAAAGCATGTAATAATTACCAACAAAATCATAATTGGCACTTAAAAAAACTTGTGGAAAATATCTATCTCAGTTCCAAGAATACATGTGTGTATGTGTGTTTAACATTCCAGGTCCCCCTAGTGTTTAACTGTGAGCACAAGCACCTCCGTGTCTCCTACAATAGACTGCAAATAGCTGGAGCCAGGGGCAAACCCATGATGTGAGGTCAAATGTTGGACTTATCTGAAAATGATAACCTGTCCTCTATGGAGACCCAGTGGACTTTGCCTTTGGTGCTGCTACCACAGGCACCGGCTCCTGTTAAACATGAGGCTTTTGTGACTCTTGGTATCCTCAATGAGAAGAATAGGTTTAAAGAAGGAATGGGTAAAGAATCACCTGGAGGAAGACTGAACCCAACATGGGTACTGGGGCTAGGAACAGTTCTCCTGGCTAGGCAAGTTCAGCATATTGGAGCAGAGCCACACGTACATACCATGAAGATTCCTGAGACACAAAGGCTGGAAGCCACTGGAATTTTGAAATGGTTGTGCCTTATTTACTAAAGCAAATATTGATCCACGTGAATGAATGTCTATTTTCTAGGTGTTCTAGCTCTCATTTGCTCTATTCTGGGTGTTTTATTTTTAATCTTAAGAAAAACATTACAGTAAGTTATAGCACTATAACAATACTATAACTACTGAAAAGTGGTATTGATATCTCACTGCTATAAATAGAGACAACCTTACATTAAAAAGTCTTTCTTCTAACATGAAAATTATTGGTGGTTAAATGGACACTGGGGTCTGAATTGTGTGCCTCAACTCAATTGGCCATACTTCTATGAACTAAGGAAGGGGTTCTTAGTTATATTTCCCCAAAGCTCACTAAAAGTCATGACCAAATATTTTTGCATTTTGAGGGTCAGAGTGCATTTTGAGTAAGATACTTGAGCTTTGCAAAATGAGCTGCCCTCTTGGAGCATGCCTGTAGATTTGGAGGTATGTATGCAAGTGCATACATTTTGGCTCTTGATGAATTCTAAAGTAAAAATGTACACTGAAGCTACTTTGAAAATGCAATCCATGTTATTGAATAATATGTGGCAACCATATGCAATAATAAGAGATGAGATGAGAACATCATTCTGTTACACTTACATTAACTCTAATCACATTTTGTAGCTGATGCTCTCATGAGGGCTGCCAAATAACATTTTAGGTAAATGAAGAGCTGGAATATATAGCCTTCCAAAGCAGGCACCTCTGCTGTCAAATAGGTCATTACAGAGGCTATGACTCCATTAGGAAAATGGTGGCCAATCAATGTAAAACTTAAGAGCTCAAATCCTTTGTAATTGATTGAGAGATTCAGTGACTTCAGTGCAATTGAGTTTCAAACGTAAGAAGCCAATATTTGGCCAGATGGCTGCCATGAACTCCAGAAGGAGTTTGTAAATTTAATGAGAACAATGACTACACATTTAAGTCATGTGTGCTAATACTGAATGAAATATGCATATCCATTTTGAAAATGCATTCTGGGATGTTCAAGCTTTCATTTGTTCTATCTTAATACTATTTTTTTCCTCTGAAGGTATGATGTTGGTTATAACACAAGCTTTGGATAATGGTAATCACAATTAATGTTTGGAGCTGTAGTCTTCTGCTGAGATGACCCATTATATGCTGTAGGATAATTTAGACATTCTATTTTGGAAGCATTTAGCTTGTGCAAACAGGAGGCATTTAGGTTTACTCTGTCTCTTGATGGTTTCTGCAATGCTAATGTGACTAAGATACAGAAAATGAGGATAATTCATGGATAGATCAGACATGGTTTGGAATTGTCACAGAAGAGCCTCAAATCAAATAAAGTATGAATGAGGTATTTAAAAATAATTGTAATATAAATTGGAAGGGATGAATATCAAGAAAGGTGGAGATACAACAATAGTTCTACTTAGTTCTAGGTCAATTAATTAAATAAACACTAATAAGAGCAAAAAATAGTGGGGTAACATTAAATTAAGCATGTACAGGCATATATGGCTTAATGCTGGGATGAGATTTATATGACTAACATAAAGTATATGTACATAGGCCTAGAAGCTATAAACTACTGCACATCTAGGCTGTATGGTATATCCCATTGTATATGTGTTCTATTGCTGATGGAAGCATTGCTGTTTGGTACATGAGCGAATTTGAATATATAGAAAAGCCAAAAATATACTGAGGGATGATGGAAACAGGAGGCAGATGACAGATATAAAAAGAAATGAATCTTACATTCAGGCATTTCCTGATTATTGATTAAAATGATGAACATTGCTGTAAATTTATAAAAAATTACTTTTATTTTTATAAGTATGTATGTATGCTTACATGAAATCACACGTACCATATTCATGCAGACAGCTTTGGAGGCAGAGGGCATCAAGTGCCTTGGAACTAGAGTTACAGGTGGTTGTGAGATACTTGGTATGGGTGCTTGGAACTGAATCTGATTCCATTCCTGGTGTAGTAAGCACCTTTAACTGCAGAACAGTCTCTATCTCTGAGTATTAGTTCTGACACCCTTGTGGGACAAAAACAACAGGATTCCATGGTCTGCCAAGAGCAGTACCCAGATATTGTGCTTCAATTTTGGAAAGGGCATACCTTAACAGTAAGGATGACTGGGAAGTCAGTCATTCAGCCTTAGGCCATGTGGGAGTTCATCAGCCTTGTCATATGGGAGGTCCTCGGCCTTAGGTCATATGGGAGGTCCTCGACCTTAGGTCATATGGGAGGTCCTTGGCCTTAGGTCATATGGGAGGTCCTCGGCCTTAGGTCATGTGGGAGGTCCTCGGCCTTAGGTCATATGGGAGGTCCTCGGCCTTAGGTCGTATGGGAGGTCCTCGACCTTAGGTCATGTGGGAGGCCCTCAGCCTTAGGTCATATGGGAGGTCCTCGACCTTAGGTCATGTGGGAGGCCCTCAACCTTAGGTCATGAGGAAAGCCTTCATAAGCCTCCTGTTAACAGTGGAAGATGATTTCTCATGGCTCAAGACACCTAGTTCAAGCAACAAAAATATTTGCTAGACATGGAGAATATCATCAGAGGCTTAAGATTGTTTCTGAAAGGCACCATATCCATTGCTTTATTAAAAGAGACCTGGTACATAGGAAGAAACCGATATAAATGAAACCATGCAGAATTATCAAAAGGTTAAAGCAACTAAGCCTAATATACTGAAAGTCAAAGGCAGATTTGAAAAATTTAAGACAGAACTCTAAGTGATAAAAAGGACAGGAGTTTTAAAAAAAGAAGTAACAACTATAAAATTAAATAATTTTTTCTAAATGATGACATTTACTTTAAAATTATTTAACTATACACTTTATGTGCTTTTCTATTTAGTTTGCCATATTTTACAATAAAAAGAACAAGAAATATAAGCCATAACATATTTTTTATTTATTTTTTAAAATATTTATTTATTATTTCAGATTACATCTCCATCACAGTGTCATCTTTCCATCCCTCCCAGTCCTCCCCTCCAACCCTCTACCCCATCCCTTCCATCCCACTCCTCCAGAGAGGAGTGTTCCTACATGTCAGTCCCCTGCCCCAGTTCAGCAGTCATATGAGGGCCAAGAGCCTCCTCATACACTGGGGGCCTACAAGGCAACACCAATAGGGAAAACGTCTCATTGACAGGTAACAAAGTCTATGTTCCTGTTCCCTTTGGTGCATTGGCTGCAGTATAGTTATCCTGTCCTATATGGCTAAAATCTGATTATAAGGGAATAGATGTCATGTGCATCCGAATATGGGTTAGCTCACTCAGGATGAGCTTCTCTAGTTCCATCCATTTGGCTGCAAATTGGATGATTTCATTGTTCCTGATAGCTGAGTAGTATTCCATTGTGTAGATGTACCACAGTTTTTTAATCCATTCCTCGGTTAAGGGACATCTGGTTTGTTTCCAGCTTCTAGCTATTACAAATAAGGCTGCTATGAACATAGATGAGGAAACTTCCTTGTAATTTGGTGAGGAATCATTTGGATGTATACCCAGAAGTGGTATGGCTGGGTCTTGAGGCAGAGCTATTTCAAGTTTTCTAAGATATCTCCAGACTGAGCTCCATAATGGTTGCACAAGCCTGCACTCCCACCAGCAATGGAGTAGGGTTCTCCTTTCTCCACACCCTCACCAGCATGTGCTGTCATATGCGCTTTTGTTTTGTTTTTTTCCGAGACAGGGTTTCTCTAACAGCCCTGGCTGTCCTGGACTCTCGTTTGTAGACCAGGCTGGCCTCAAACTCACAGAGATCCGCTTGCCTCTGCCTCCCTAGTGGAGTGCTGGGATTAAAGGCTTGCGCCACCATGCCCGGCTTCATATGCGCTTTTGATCTTAGCCATTCTGACAGGTGTGAGATGGAAACTCAGTGTCCTCTTGAATTGCATTTCTCTGATGATTAAGGATGCTGAGCGTTTCTTCAAGTGTCTCTCAGCCATTAGGGATTCCTCCTTTGTGAATTCTCTGTTTAGCTCTGTTCCCCATTTTTTGATTGGATTATTTGGTTTCTTGGCATTTAATTTCTTGAGTTCTTTGTAAATTTTGGATATTAGCCCTCTGTCAGATGTGGGGTTGGTGAAGATGTTTTTCCAATCTGTAGGCTGGCGTTTTGTTCAAATGACTGTGTCTTTTGTCTTACAGAAGCTTTTCAGTTTCATGAGGTCCCATTTACTGATTGTTGGTCTTAGGTCCTGGGCTGTTGGCATTCTATTCAGGAAGTTGTCACCTGTGCTGATGAGTTCGAGGGTTTTACTCACTTTCTCTTCTAATAGATTTAGTGTGTCAGGCCTTATGTTAAGATCTTTGATCCACTTGGACTTAAGTTTTGTGCAAGGTGATAAGTATGGGTCTAATTTCATTTTTTTAAAATATTTATTTATTACTTCAGGTTACATCTCCATCCCAGTGTTCTCTTTCTACTACTCCCAGTCCTGCCCTCCCACCCTCTACCCCCTATCCCTTCCATCATACTCCTCTGGAGTGGAATGTCCCTACATAATAGTTTCTCACCCAAGTTCAGCAGTCATATGAGGGCCAATACATCCAGTTAGACCAGCACCATTTGTTGAAGATGCTGTCTGATATCCTTTTTCCTTTGTACGGTTTTGGCTTCTTTGTCAAAAATTAAGTGACCATAGGTGTGTGGGTTCGTTTCTGGGTCTTCAATTTGATTCCATTGATCCACTGGTCTGTTTCTATACCAGTAAGTACCATGCTGTTTTTTATTACTATTGCTCTGTAGTATAGCTTGAAATCTGGGATAGTGATGCCTCCAGTTTTTTGTTGTTGTTGTTTTGTTTTTTTATTGTACAGGATTGATTTAGCTATTCTGGGTTTTGGTATTCCATGTGAAGTTGAGAATTGCTTTTTACAAGTCTATAAAGAATTGTGGTGATATTTTGATATGAATTGCATTGAATCTGTATGTTGTTTTTGGCAGGATGGCCATTTTATTATGTTGATCCTACCTATCCATGAGCATCGGAGATCTTTCCATCTTATGATATCTGCTTCAATGTCTTTCTTCAAGGACTTGAAGTTCTTGTCATATAGGTCTTTCACTTGCTTGGTTAGTGTTAACTCCAGGTATTTTTTTCAAACTCCAAAGATTAAATTTTAGCTTTACTCTCATATTTGCAATTCCTTAGTAATCTTATAACTTAAAAATATTTCACCATGTAGAAATAATAAGACAGCTAAGAAGGCTTTAAGGACCAATAGCTGGCAACTAGAGCTGGCTTATACCCATCCATGTGCATTGCCTCACCTCCTGCTTTTAGAATTGTGCTGTGGTTGTGTGAGAAATCCTAGAAGAGGATTTGTTTCTGAGGTTCTACTCATGGTATGCCATTGTTGCTGAGCCTTCTGCTTTAGCTGCTAATGCTCATGGTTCCTCTTTCTTGTCAGTATCACCCAAGGCAAGACATTTCTGCAATAAACTAAATGACGAATCTTCTTTAGCATATGTTCCTAGGATGTATGTACATCTAAGGAGAAAGCAGTCTTCTTGTGATATTGTTTTATACTTGATAGTTATTTATTTCTGGAGCTGGGTCACTATTTTCACATTGTCTGCTTGATTATTGTTCTCTAAGGTCTTGTGTAGCATTGATTCTTTCCCTTCCAGAAAGCCCTTTATGCAAATTTCTCACTTTCCATCCCATTCCCCACTCAGAGTTCGGAAACTGGATGGATGTTGGAACAAAGAGATTTGCCTTGTTACAGAAAAGATACTCTTTTATAGTCTTCTCCAAGGTGATGAGCAGCCTTACAATTTGGTAACATGCTATCTAAGTAATTCTTCCTGAAACTATATATCCTCTCAGAAGCTGTTTGTTTGGTTCCATTTCTAGATATAGAAGTAGCTGATATATTCAGTTCTTACCTTTTCTGGTTAAAAAAAAAATTGTTTCCCTCATTAGGCACACTGCCACACGTCATAAACGATGAAACTCTTTTCTAACCCAAATAAGTTCCATGGACAGCTGTTTGTGTCTTCCAATGACAAAACAAAAATAAAGTCACACTGTACAGGCCATGGGTAATCAGCTACCTCCTGTGCGAGGCTCACATGTCAGACTTTCTCCAGCTGTGTACATCACATTACACAAATGACATTAAAATGAAATGGAGCATATTCAGAGGGTCTGTGGCTATAATTCACATTAGCAGAGATAATTCAAGGAAATAGGCATGTTTACTGTGAGGACAAAGGAGCAGCATAGCTCCGGGGCCATGGTGAAAAGACCTGCCAGGTAGTAGGCACAGGCAGATTGCTACTCAGTGTGAGCAGGTCTTGGCCAATGTACAAAGTGGGTTATCCAGAAGTCATGATTTCTGTTAGTAGAATTCTACAGAGCCCATGTGGCGGCACCGCTCCGGGAGGTTAAGATGCAGTATGGACACAGAGTTTTATAAGATTGATCTTTAGTGTACTTGTCTCAGAAACTACTGTTTCCGAAAATAAATGTGTCTTGAGCAGTGACCAATCCATGCACAATGTTTAGGAACCAGTTGCATAAAACTCTGTGTTTTCTATTACAGGAGGCTCTGATCAGGATGTAAAATAAATAAATAATAAAAATAACACACATTAAAGAAATTGGGATGAATAGATCTTTTTAAAGATTGAGTTTTAATTTTTATTGTGTGTATGTGTGAGGGGCTGTGTCAGTGCCTAGGGATGCCAGAAAAGGGTGTAATGTCCCCAGAAGCTAGAGTAACCATTGTGAGCTGCCTGACATGGGTTCTGGGAACCAAACTCAGGTCTTCTGGAAGAGCAGTGTGATCTCTCACATGCTGAGCCCCAAGAACAAACATTTTGGACTAGTTGAATACAATGCTTCTCCAGTAGCTTAGAAGAGAATCATACTAGTGAACTGGTAATTTGAGTAAACAGATCCTGTGAAACAGCATAGCGCTTTAAAAATTTTATTTTTGCTTCACTGTTCTTGTTAGACCAGTGTATTTATTTGCCATTAATTCTCTTTGCATTTGCTGGGAGCACTTTGCTATGGAGTCAATTAGTAACCTACCATAGTTAAATCCAGAATTTGATGAAGAATTTGTGCTCTGAGTATTGTGCTGGAGGAAGAAGGAACAGGTGCCTCAAGGCCTTGTTCTCTGAGCACTGGTATTGGGTAAACAAGGCTTTCACTTACCAGACTAAGTCTTTTAATAACATAAAAGCAGAAAGCGCTTCAAGCCCTCTGTTTCTGTTTTCTGACCCACTTGGTGTTAGAAGTTAGAAGGCTTGGCGTTTCTAATCAGTTTTATCTCAATAATCTCTGACTTCAGAGACAGCAGTAACAGAACTAACTGGGCAGAAAAAAATTCCCCTGAGAGTCATTTCCATTTGTAAACCTTTGGTAAGCAGTTTAGCATGAGGCTTTCCAACCCTGGAGGAATCATACCAGGGTTTAATAAACCCAAGCCAGAAAAGAGACTCTTAGGTCTGAAAGATTTTATTTCAAAGCAAAAATAAAGAGAGTGAGATTGGCGTTGAGAGTGGACATAGGGCAGACCTTTGACTTCACCTGTAGAACAAAAGCCACAATTATTTTTAAATGTAATCCGAGTTTAAAAGAATTATTATTCATTTTGGAGTTTTAAGTACATTTCCTTATACCTGATGACTCAAGACCTCCCCCCACCATATTAATCATCCACAATGGAAAAGTAATTCTCTTTTTCCAGGGTAAGAAAGAAAAAAGTCCAATAAGGAAATGTGATTGTGTTTAATCATATTGTCTGGAACTTGCACCTCCCTGGATTGAGAGAAAGACTCACATTGCAGACGAGCAAAAGAAAAATATTCCAAACAGAAGTTTCTGATGCATTTGAGTATTTCTGGCGTGTGTTTGTTAGGACCTCCTCTTCTCTCTGAAATTTCTGTCATTTTTCAGTCCAGCTTCAAATGCTACAAGCTCTGGAATTACTGCTTCTGTGCTTGAATTTTGGTTAGATCTGTTTTTGGAACAAACAAACAAGCATGTATGTATATGTGTTTAGTACAAGCAGCTCAGAAGCTTAGCACACATTCTCTCTTAAAATTATTTTCCAAAAGTAAGTTACAAAAGAGAGAAGAGAGGAGGATGGATGAGAATTAGGTGATGGACAAATCCAAGAAAGAGAAGTTTGAAAATCTAAATCAACACTGTGTTGTAGGCTGGAGATCAATTAGTTTGTATAGGGCATGGCCATTTTATCCAGCTCTACAGGTAAATTATGACACTCTTATTTTCAGCAAGTCTAAAGGGCTTGGGTCCTACAGTTCAGAAACCATCTGTTGTTCTGTAAGTAGGAGAGATTATAACCAGTGGTTTCTTTTTTAATATTTACTTATATAGATGAGGCAAATCAAATTGACAGGAATATATCAAGATTCTTCTGGCAAAATGCAATGAGTAGCCTTTTATGAAAGAAGTTTATTAGCCTAGCGAATAGCTGGCATAGCTGGCATCAAACAGACAAGTCTGTCTATGTAACCGCTTCCATGCTTTCAAATGTCTTCTTCAGTGTCTTCGCACTGGTTCTCATATGAATGTAATAACTGTGAGACCCTTGGTGAGTTCTTGAGACTTGTCAACCCAGAAGCTAAGCACTGTCCATGTTAACATTGTAAGCATCACACAGTAGACTCTTTTATTCTTTTAATTTTAATGAAGAGATAACTTTGGCTTGGGGAAGTAAAGGTGCTTATCAGAGACTAGATGGCACTCCATAGGCCGAAAAGCCAGGGCTAACTGCCAGGCATGTGAACTTCAGAGACTGCATGCTCAACAGCTCTGCGCTACTGTCTCTCCTTGATCAATAATTTAATTGACTTACTGATGAAGACAGGAAAGGCTCAGTAACCTTTCACAGCCTTTATGAAGGTATACATGCATTAATAGGATCATCGGCTTGTTCCTGATGTTTCCTATAAAACCATATGTCTTCTTATAAAACAGGTTATTTTCTTTAGTAAGCGAAGATGTGCACTTGAAAATGAAACTAGAGAAATAAACGTTCTCTAGAGCTGCCTTCTGGCAAGTGCACTTTATGAGCATAGTTCAGGGATAAGAAGAAGGGCCATTTTATCTTCACTATATATCCTTCATATTTCTCAGTGGCCTGTTCTACCTCTGGCAGAGCCTTGAAAGAAGGGTGTAATAGAGGCAAACAAACACAAAAACAACTTTGACTTTGAAAGTTTAATATGAATTAGGGTTACATCGTACTCTGGCATACAAGGTTTTGCTCAAGTGCATATGTCTGTGTGCATGTGGGCATGAACTCCACCATGGTCTCCCTGCCAGGAAAGGGAGTTCTCTCTGAAACCATGAGGTAGAAGGAGCCTTCCTTCATTTAAATTGTTCTAGTCAGGCATTGTCTCAGCAGCGAAGACAGTACTACAATGGGCAACTCTTTTTTATTTATTTTTTCATACAAACTCAGTCTGAGTAATCTCCTTGCTAAAAGTGCATCTGCTGAGTTGTTCCTACAGAGCAGGGTGCTGGAAGACCCCGTCTGGAGTCAACAGCTCCTGGGCATATCTCTGTAATGACTATTTATGCTAGCCAAATTATTGTTCCAATGTCTACATTTTCCTCTTGTCATGGGGCTTCATGAGTATAACACTTTGTGTTTCTAATTTGTAAGATAGTGCACAGCAGAGTATATGACAAATGTTGGTTGTTGCTAAATGTTTGTTGAATTAATAAGTACACTAAGAGTCATCTTGTCTGCTTTCTCCATTTTTCCTGTTTAGGAATCTTTTCTTTCCTGATATACTATGGAAGGTACAAATTATAACACTTATTTGGAAATTAATCACATGTTGTTCAGAAAGTTTCTTTCACATTATTGACATTTAAATCTTATCATGCTACTTAATGCTTAGTCCATGTTTTCATCTAGAATTTACACTCCTTGGAGGTAAGAGAGAGAATGTGTAAGCTTGGATATTCTCAGAGTACTTCAAATGAGGCTTTGGTTAACTCCAATGCGGCCTTAATAATATTGGTTCATGAGTTGTTCAAACTCTTTAAACCACAGTGAGTGAGAACTTCCCCAAAGCACAGATTTCACTGCCATTGCCTTTCACTCTCCATTTCCTCGCACATTAGGAACATTGTGTGATAGGAAGGCATCAGAGAAACTTTTATTTCTCAAAGGACTCTTAAGAAACTCCCAGGGAGGGAGGATGTAGAGACTGTATTTTCTTATAGAAAGATAAAATAGAGTGACTATAAAAGAGCGCAGTTTGGGACCTCAGCTCTCTTGCATGTAATCATTCATGTGTTAGCCAGCTTTACACTGCTATGACAAAATACTTAGGCTAATCAACTTAGAGGGTGAAAAGTTTTGTTTTTGTTTTTACTTTTTCAAATCAAAATTTCAGTCCATTATTATTTTGTCCCGATGCTTTGGGACTGTGGCAAGGCAGAATTTAATGGGAAGATCTCATGGTATAACAAGGCTACTCATCTCTTGGTATTCATGAAGGAGAAAGAGAGGTAGGGAAGAAGAGCAAGAAAGTGACAGTATGTGTGAGTGTGTGTGTGTGAGAGAGAGAAAGAGAGAGAGAGAGAGAGAGAGAGAGAGAGAGGAGCAGGAGGAGGAGAAAGAAGAGGAGAAGAGAAGGTGGGAGATGGAAGCTGTGTTTTATGTTTTAGCATTTTAACTCCCTTCCTTCTGCATGATTCCACCTCTAAGTATCTCACCACTTCTCATAGGTCAGGGTAATCACCAAGCTTTCAACACATTCTAGATCCACAGAAAAACTGACTAACCTTCCTGTGTTTAAAATTAAGACTAAGTCTCCAAAAATGAAGGTTGTCATAAGTGAGAGAACAGGAGATTACTCTGATAAGTTTTTGGTAAATTCACAGTAAGACTACATATATAAAGAATATAACAGAGGCCGGTGCATGCTGAGTCATTAGGAAAGCTTAACTGAGGTTATTGTGTGCATTCAACATGTCACAATAACTTGAAGTTATCCAAAGATAAAAATATAGTTGGAGCTTATTCAATTGATTTATCTATTTTCTTTAATAATCTCGCTAACAAAAACACTTATATACAGGGATATTGTAGATACCTCGTATTTGAAACTATAGACATTCTAGTTATTTTTGCAGTCATTCTCATTTCGAAGATGAATCATTAAGACACATAGACTGCCCAGGTCATAGATAATACATTGTTGGAGTTATAATCTATGATCTTTTGTTATAGAATCCATGTTCTTAAGAACAATAAAACAGAAGGTATCTCTTAGAAGTAGCTATTACACATAAAATACAAGCAAGTTTTTAAATTTAGAGAGTGCAGTCTTTACCCCAATGGCTTTCAAAGTGTAGGATGGAAGAAAGACAGGTTAGTAAAATTCTGATTTATGTAATAAAGAATATAATTAGGAGGATCCTTGTCCCAGTTTGCTTGAGATAGTATTAGGTAATGCCTGCCATCCAACATTGTTGTTTTAGTGTTGTCTTTTATGTTGAACAGTGTGTTGATTTGGATGATAAATTATATGGTTTCAGCAGTATTTATGGAAGGCATGAGGCATTTTGGGAACTTAAAATAGGAAACCTGATTTTGTCAGGTAGTGTTTCACTTCGCTGTATTAGAGATGAGATGCAGTCTGGTAGGTAGAGGAAAGATATTTTAAATAGAAGAAATTGTAGGAGGTAATGAGTTCCCAGAATAAGGGGACTAGGCAAGGGTCAGCTCATAGAGGAATGTGGCTGCAATTAAAGATACTTCTCCAAGTCCCTCAATCAAGAGGTGGCTTCTCCAGGGCCTCAAGCTGTGAGGAGGTGCTTTGTGAAGGCCTTTCCTATCACTGTCCTGTTAGGGCAGAGATAAGAATTAATGATACACTGTGGGTGAAGAAGGTTATGTCTTCTGTTCAGAACTCTCCAAAAGCAGATATTCTGACCTTAATTTCTCTTATAAAGTGACTTTCTAATCACAGAAAAAAACTTCAATGGTGCTGAGTTAGTCAAGGGTTTTTATACACGTGAGAAAGATTATATCTCATACAATAGAGATGGGGATAGAAATGTCCAAAACAATGTTTCTATCAAACAGTTCTCTGCAATAACACAACACAAGACAATACACATATACACAGACACACACACACACACACACACACACACACACACACACACACACACA
>CAJQZJ010032273.1:3910525-3937188 GCA_907164525.1 Lophiomys imhausi | reverse complement strand
TCTATCCACAGATCTTTACGAAGAGAACTGAAGTTTAATTAACCTTTTCTTTTATTTTCCAGTATAGCTAGCTGTTGGAAGATGAAACACAGCAATGGCCATGACTAAAGACACATCAAAAGGTTAAAAAAAATATCCACACTTGGTACCCAGACCTTATTTTCTGCAATTCTAGATGATACTTTGTATTTGTTCTTAAGACCCTAGAATTCCAGTCTAGAGCCCTGGGCTTGCTTCCTGTTCTGACACAGGCCTCTCCTTAGGATTTTTCTCTTGAGAGAAACCATCCATTAGACACACCAGTTGATTTGATATGTGGTCTTGGGGTGGCTTTTTATGGGAATGATGAGGTACAGCATTGTTCCGCACATGTAGATCATTAATTCAACGGAAACACACATGAATATTCATGGTCTTTCATAGCTGGGTGACTAAAAGAAAGCTAGTACCTCCCATGATGCAATACCCAGGCAATCAATCCAAGGCATTTCAGAACTGAACATTTGAATCAAGTCTTTTGAGTCATTATGAAGATAAATTTGTCATGATTAGGAGGTACAAGTTATTTTCTTAAAAAATTTATTAGCTACCTTTTTATTGAAAATATTATTCATATGGCTTGTCATTTGGACTGTTGTCCTGAGTATATCAAATTTAAAGATAAACTTGAAGCCAGGTCTCATGAATAGAAACATGAATAGAAACAGAGAAACATGAGTCATTGGAGAGAAGACTGACAGACTATATTTATTTTTTAAAAATGTTTATTTATTACTTCAAGTTACATTTCCATCACAATCCCCTCCCTCCACCCCATTTGGACCCACCCTCCCTCCCTGTCCCTCTTTTCCCAGAACTCATAATTCTTTTTTTTGAATAATTAGGCCACAATTAAGAAAATTATAAGGTATAACATATTTTCCCAATGTCCAGTCCATACATATTTGGCAACTGATATTAATATTTTATTATCCATCTAGCTCCATGAGTTTAAAGTTCTATACCTAATTCATTTTCCATCCTAACTTGCATTACCAACTTAAAAACATCTTCTTAGACATAGAACATCCTTTCAATTCCTAAACAACTTAAAATTTAACTGTGAGACTATAACTATTTAGTCTTCAACCATATCAGAGACCTGAAAAGTATATATATAAATATAAATATAAATATATATATATATATATATATATCTGATTATACAGGAAGCGAAGAGCCAGCTGCTTCCAAAACTAAGAAATGACAGACAACTGGCTGCCTGGACAGTCCCCAATTTCTCTCCATACATTAGAGCATTTATCTTTAACCACTTGGCCCTGTATCTTTTACATACATTAATTGTAAAGCAGGAATTATGAAAGACTTACCTATCCCGTCCTGGAAGAGCTAGGTTGTCGACTTACCTGCTTCCAAGTTTTTTTCTTTCTGAACAGCATTCTGTCTACAGTTGAAGCAAGGGGATTTTTCTTGCCCAGTAACAGGCTTGCCAATAATGCAGCCATCTCTAAATGGAGATTCTTCAATGCTCATCCTCTCCTTGGAGTAGAATAGGAGGTGCTGTCAGTAACTGACATCAGACTACATATTTGTTGGCTACTAATTAGCAGGCCTTCATTTGTCTAGTATAGTACCTTATACTAAATTATACAACTCACCTGATTGCTTTCCCACCTGGGTATAGAGGCAAATGGAATACCATCAAAATTTGTGACCAGATCATGCTGCCACATAGATTTTTGGAGGAGGAATACATGTTTGTATCTCAGCACTTTCTCGTGAATCCACTTAAGAATGGAATCACTAGTAATTGGAAACCTTCCATGTCCAGGCACTGGGGAATGCTTTGGTTTTCTTATCTTTTAAATTCATGTGAAGCAAGTACTATCATTTCAGTGCTAAAGATGTAAAAATGTTTGTTTGGGAAATTGAACTCACTGTTCAGTGTGTCCTAAAACAGTATTGACTTTCTGTCCTTTAATCAAGACTGAGTTTATAAAGATCATTTTCTTTCTTTCTTTCTTTCTTTCTTTCTTTCTTTCTTTCTTTCTTTCTTTCTTTCTTCCTCCTTACCTTCTTCCTTTTCTCTCCTTTTCATTTTCTTCCATTAACCTGATACTCTCTCAACTATAAACACTTAACTATAAACAAAACCATCATGCCCAAAAATTAAGTTTGGCTTTTGTGAAATGACTTTTACTGTTTTTCTCATTTTATTCGCCACCCATCTGTCTCTCTTCCTCCTCCCCTGCCTATTGAGTAAATCACTCTAATTATTAACTTTGTAAATGAACCTCTAAATAAGCTATTTAAGTTTATTCCTATTAGATGGGACAACAGATTCAAAGTCTAGTACCACCTGGGGTGGGGAATGTGTTAGATTTCCATGCTAATGCCTCATGCATGTTTTATGTCTTAGATTAGTGGCTAATGTGGTCATTGATCATCTCATGTCATAGAAGCTAAAAACCTGATGCTTTCAGTGAATTCTTGAAAAATTTGTTTCCAAATCAGTATTCAAAGTCCTTTCCAAGGTTTCTCCTCTGAAGAAGAGGTCATATGTGCTTTATTGCAGGGAGTCTAGATATTTTTCTGTTTGTGTTCTTTGTAGACAGTAAACATGCTGCAATATATCACTGGAGTAAGTTAGATTTGAGAAATTGTCAAAGCTGAAAATATTTATGAAAATGTTGGTTTAGAGATATTTTTATGCCCTATGTTTTCTTTTTGTGCTACTTATAAGAAAAAAAAATTAAAAGTTATCATTGGAAAGCCTATCCAATTTATATTTGAAGCACCTAAGCATTTATCCCATTAAATGGGAGATTGAGGGCATTTCTACTGAAGTTATATAGGTAGACTACTAAGGAAATGTAGGAAAAAATTTAGTCCCTTCTTTTAAAAATTGTGTCCCTAAAATGCTCTTTAATTTGGACTCAGAGAAGCTGTGGTTTCATGTATAAGACCTAGGCAAGATCAAACTAGTAAATATTCCTGCCTGGGGTGGAGGTCTTGGGAACTTCCCTTTCCAGCTGAGGAACAATTGACAGCTGAGGGTTTCTGTGGAAGAGAGGGTCTGCTTTTTTTAGAGCATGAACTTTGGTATGTCAACCACATCCTATCCTATGGCTCAACCTTCATGACTATACTGGCAGCAAAAATTGGACTCAGTGAGGTCATTAGGTTGGGAGGGGAGTGAGGAGGTGGAGGGCAGGTCTGGGATGAATTAGAAGGATGAATATTATCAAACTACATTGTATACATATATGAAAATTTCTGAGAACTAAGGAAAGTGTTATATTTAAGAAGAAAATTCTTACCATCTCTAGGTCTGTTTTTACTGGAAATAAGTTCATTATAGGGCTTACCTCATGACTTGGCTAAGAGGATCAACAGAGGCATGAATATTAAGCATTTGGGAATGTATCTGCCATTTAATAGATATTCTTATAAGTAGTTGTAATTGGTTATTCTTCCATGTAGGAATCATGCTGGTGAAAATACAATGAATAAAACTTTCATTGATAAAATGAGATGGCACTACTCACCTTTCCTTTCCCTGGCTAGGAATATAAATCACCTACAATTCTCTTGGAAAACTGTTAGTGAGACATCATGTTTAGAGCTCAAGAAAACCCTTTCAGTTTCTTTTGCATCTCACCAGTGTCCATAAGGTACATCAGGGGTGGAGGAAAGAGTAAAGAACATCAAACAGCACTGGGTGAGACCAATTCTAGTCTGGGAAGGCATACCATCCTTGCCATCTGGAATAAAGGGATGTTAAATTTATGACTCTATGGATCATGTGGAGATGCGGTGTATGTTTCTCTGCTACTGTGTTTAAGGTAGAAAGCAGAAAGTTGATTAATGGCAACTTTCTCCCTTGCTTCTTCCTTCTTTTGTGTATATTTTTTTGGCAATTTCTCCAGGAGCAATGGAACACCAGAGCTGCTCTGCTGCCTACAGAATGCAAGACATGCTGGGCCTACTGCTTGCTTTCAGTTCTCTCATTCTTGCAGCTGCATCAAAAGAACCCAGAGAATGATAGGCAGTCATGTGAGGCTCAGAATGATTCTCTGGCTGCCAATATCCTCATGAGTTTCAGGCTCAAGAACAGAAGTTATGGTGATCAGGGAATATTTGTTTCAACAAGAAAATCTCTAAAGTATAGTGGAACCAGCCATGACTAGTGAGACTTGGATGGTGTGACTTAGACAATTGTTTTAAAACATGTGCTGGGCAAAGTTTTCTATAAACGTGTTTTGGGCGTATTTGCTTGACTGTTAAAGGAACTGGATTGAACGTGTTCACCAAATCTACTGTAGAATTAAATTGGTTGTTTTTGCTCTTTCCTCTTGTGAACATTTCAGTGTATTTTAAACTGTTTTAAAGAACAGTGTCCTAAAACTTGGTAGCAGGGAAGTCGACAGCCTAGCTCTGCCAAGACAGGGTAGGTTAGTCCTTCATAATCCCTGTTCTACAATAAATGTCTGTCAGAGAAACAGGACCAAAAGGCTGAAGACTGATGCTGGAATGTATGGAGAGAAAATGGGAACTGTCCAGGTAGTCACTGGTCTGTCATTTCTTAGTATTGGAAGCTGCAGGCCCTGCACTTCCTATATAATCAGATATATCTATCCTTCTCAGCTCTCTGAGGTGGTTGAAGAATAGACAGCTTGAGTCTCATAGTTAAATTTTGAGTTGTTTAGGAATCAAGAGGGCGTTCTAGATCTAAGAAGATGGTTATAATAGTGATGCAAGTTAGTATGAAAGCTAAGTCAGTTATAGAACTTTAAACTCATGGAGATGGTTAGAAGGTAAAAGGTTAAAGTCAGGGGCCAAATATGTATGAACTGGACATTGGGAAGGTATACTGGGTCATTTAACTCTCATAAATGTGGCATATTTAATTCTGCTGTTTTGTATAGAATTTACTATTATAAGAGAAAGAACCATTTGTTGGATTGAAAAGGGAAGCTGTTGGGGGGAAGAGGGTGGAAGGGTGGGACAGGAAGGGGGAATAGGGAAGGGTTTGTGACTGAGATGTAACTTGAAGAAAAAAAAATAAAGTACTTATATAAAAAAAAAGAAAATGTAAAGGAAAATAAATAAAGAACAGTGTCCTTACAGAATACCTGTGATCCATCTTCTATCTATCAAATGACTTCAAGCTTATTAATATGTTTATGCTTGTGAATTGACTCTTTTAAAAATAGAGATCAGATAGTTATATAATTAAGAACAACTTTGTTTGTATGTTTCCCTCCATGTTGAACAAACAGTTAGTATCTTTGCTATTAAATCAACACACATTTCACACTGAGAAATTCTATTCAGGTTCCCAATATTGTGAATGTTGCATGTGCTCAGTATTTTGACAAATAAGACCCAACTTCAGTCAGTAAATAGCAGGATATTAGGTTTAATAAAGAAGTACTCTGAAACTTAAGGTGCTGTGAGTACACAACTTCATAGAGACACAGAAAATGCTAGTTAATTAGATCACTGATGGAAACGGAATACCTTAAGTGAAGGCAGCCATGCAGAAAAAGAACAAAAGAACCTCAAAAATCTCACCCACACACAGAATCTAAAATAGTAGTTCTCATAGAAATTAAGAGAAGAATTGTGGTAAGAAGAGTAGAAGGAAGGAGGGAGGTAGAGAAGGAAGGAGGGTTGGTGGAGGAAAGTGGAAAGGAGAGGTTGTCAGTGAATACTGCATTATTGGTTGGTAGAAGAAAAATGTTCAGTGTGATATTACATGGCAGAGTGACTATCAATAAACAATAATAAACTGTAGATCTCAGGAAACTAGGAGGATTCTGAATGTTTTCACTGTTAAGAGATGGTAACCAGGGAATGTAGATATATTAACCTCATTTAAATATTGCACATCTTATACATAATTGAGAGGTCAATACATAATTAACAGTATCCCAAATTTTATGTTTTTGATATTGCACTTAAAATTAAAATTCAAAACTCAATCAGAATGAAACTGTGGCTGAACTAGTTATTAACTGGAGAGTAGAATTTGTCTCTTATATTAAAAGGTAGAACAGCAGCCTGGAGAAATGGAAAATGTTATAGAGTACAGACTGTAGAGACAGAGGCTGTATAGGAATCCAGAATTTGTTATTTTTTATCTACAAGATCTTTGGCAAGTAGTTTAAGGTGCTGTTTTGTAAAATGAGCAAATATTAACACTTGCCTCTGAGGCTGTATGTAAAATAGAAAGAAGTAGTTCACACAAGGGCTTGGCTTACAGCAAATACCTACAGTGGTCTTTTATTAACATAGGTCAGGAGATAGTCATTTTTAAACAGGATGGTACTCCAAACCACAGCTGCCTCCTAATAATGCTGTGTTTTCTATAGCTGCAGATGTTAGTCATGACCATTGCTCCTGACGTTTGACCTCGGAAATGTGAGTCTCCCATCTCAAATCCATCATTCTCTCCCAGCTTGAGAGTATAGTTGAGTTACATGAAGATAACCCACTCACTCAGTAGTTAATTTCTGAAAGTGAGATTGGTCATATGGAGTTTATTTACTATGAAGGAGGTAACATTGAACATGCTTTTGTTCTTTATAATGAAAATATCAGGGTTTGGGGATTAAGTTCAGTGATGGAGTGCTTGCCTGGCAAGCAAAGCCCTGGATTCAGTCCTCAGTACCAGGGGAAGGGGGGAAGCTCCTTTAAAGTAACTTTCTAAACATCAAAACATCAGGATAGCAAATCAGTTGTCATTTCTAAAAAGAAAAAGTTAGTAGATTATATTTCTCCAAGCTGAAGATCTGAATGCAGAATCACTGAAAAGCTCAGTGAAAGGATATGAGCGCTACAAGAAGAAAATATGGAACAGGAGGGGTTTGCCTGGGACAAATAAATACAGAAAAATAGAGAGAGCTGTTCAGCAGCAATGCCAACAGTGGAAACAGGACAGCTCTTTGTTGTTGACATGATACAGATGAAGATATGGAAAAGGCATGAGTCAAAACTGTGCAAGAATTTGAGAAGATAGACCCTGGCCTAGGAGGATGACTGAGGCAACTGGTGCCTGGTTAAGAAAATGTGTTCCCTATCTCATTTGTATTGTCTACATACCCTTTGGTTGACAATACAACCATAAGGCCAGATACCACCAATCATGGATAGGCCCTTGAAAATTGGAGTGTTAGGCAACATGGAAAATGTTCCTATTATTGGATTGCATGATGGTACCCAGAAACTATGTTCACAGTTTCTCCAGTCTCTCAGTACCAGGACTGCCTGTAGCACAGACACATGTAGAATTCTCTGCTGAAGCTGATGAAAAATGAGTTTACCATTACACGTGTTCTCACATCCAGGCAAAATGCCGAGTTTGTTTATTATAATACAAAATGAAAATTGTAATTTTCATGCAGGATGATTTAGATCTCCACTCTCTAGCCTGGATTTATATTCACTCCACATATATGGTCCTTCCAGTATGGACCTCTTCTCTCATTGCTCATGCCAGATGTTAGTACCAGCTCTCCCAACTTCCAGAAAACTGGACACTTCAAATCAACTGACCGTGGATTACACAATTTCTCTTTGCCTACCTATGGTACAGATATACCTTTATTCTGTGATTTCAGTACCATAACTGGTTAATCACCAGTTATATATAGGAACAAAGTTGTGACTATTCCAGACTTTCAGGGAGAACTTCATGTCCCTCAGCATTAAACTCCAATCAGTGTGCTGTAGTCTTTGTTAAGCTTAAATTAAAAAAGAATTTAAGTTTCCAGAAAGTGCTGGAAAACTTTAAGACAATAGGAAAGAGGAAACCTTATGGGAGACTAATTTAGTTTTTATTTATGATTTTAAAACAAATCACAAAATAATTATGCTCAGACAAATCTAAGAAAATGAATGCTCACACTAAACAATTAAGGCAAAAATTAGACTGAGAGAACACCCCTTGTCTTTCTGTAACTGTTAACATTTCATCATTTCAATTGTCTTCCAATCTAACCACCAAATTGAAATTTAACTTTGGACTAAATAAAAGCATTGAAATAGAAATATAAAAACTCCCATTTAGAAACATTGTGGGGGGGATGGCACTAGGGAAATGTCTTGGCAGTAAAGAGCACTGGCTGCTCTTTAGAGGACTAAGGTTCCATTCTCAGCACTCACATGGCAGCTCACGACTGTCTGTAACTCTGGGTCCAGGCAATCTGACAGCATCTTCTGGCCTCCTCAAGCAGCAAGCAAATAAGTCGTGCACAGACATATATTCACATAAAATAAAAATAAATAAATCTTTTAAAAAGAGAAAACTTTGAGTTTTCCATTGGTTTGTGGCACTGTTAATGACTCTCATTTCAAAAGTGAAAGACAGACAAGGAAGTCTATAACTCCTTCAAATGATTTTGTTAGAAAATATGTTCCTTTGTAAGGATTTTAGAAGTTTTTTTCCACTATGAAAAACAGTTAACTTAAAACAACAACAAAACATTGCATCCTTATTCCTATCCTTATATTGTATTCATTTTATAGGCTTGCTGGTAATTACATGGGAAGTTAACATAGCTTTAAAAATGCTAAGGATCTCTGGTTTACCCTCAGACAAGGATGGGAAAAGATGCATTCCCAGCATAATGTCTAATGGCCAGTTCACTCCTAGAATATTGTTCTTCAGTACTTGTGACAAGGTTTAAAATGGTGTGTCATGAGAGGACAACTTGAAAGAACTGAGAAGTGTTGAGTTGAGAAAAAAAGGTTTCTGGGGAAGATGTTGATCTTTTTAGATACTTGATGGTATGTCATGGTAAAGGCATTTGATTTATTCTGTGCTACTCCAAGGGTTTCTTCTCAAGACTGGGAGATATAAATATCAGTGCTGAATGGAAGACGTCCAAAAGTTCCATGAGTGGCGTAGCGAGAAAATGAGTGTCCTTTCTTCTGAATTGCTTCAGCACAGGCTGCCTAACCTCAGATACTACATCAAAGATAATGGCTGAGCATGGGAAATCTGCTACAGAAGTGCCTGGACACCCTTCTGGCCTCTGTCTCTGACTCTCTCATGCTACGAGATCATGGAGAAGTTGTAGCCCTGGGTTTCAGCACCTGTCTCGTAAATCTATGGATGTTCATGGATATAAAACAGCAAGGTGAGATTTCAGGAAGATGTTAGCATTTCTTATAATTCTTATAAAAATGCTATAGAGAGGATTTCTGAAGAGTAGGAAGGTTTGTTAAAGTTTCTTCTTATGCTAAGACTATTGTAATGGAAGATGTGAACAGATTGTTATGCTTATGAGGGACCATTAAGCCCATAAATCATCATATAGTACCAAGAGGGTCAGCATAATATATCTCACTCAGTAATTGTGAAAACTAGTGCAAATAGAGACATGCAAATACAAGAAAGGAGGGCCTAGAGAGATGGCTCAGCAATTAAGAGCACTTGTTAGTCTTTCACAGGATCTGAGTTTGGATACCAGCACCCTTATTGTGGTTCACAACTATTTGGAACTCTAGTTCCTGAGAATCTGAGACTCCCTTTTGGTTTCTTTGCACATCAGAAATATGCATGATGTACATACATACATGCAGGCAAAACACACATGTCACATATACATACCATATATACAAACATATATGCATATATATACACACATATGGACATAAGGAAAGAGATGGGCCTATATTTTATAAGAGTGCTACAATGATGGCTGTTCTGAAGAGCACTGCTTTGAACGTTAATTTTGACAATTTCTACTCCTCAGTCTATCTACGTGTTACAGCACACATAAATGGCATATGAATTCTTGAGAGTGATTTTTTTTTAAATTTCATGTGAGTAAACCAGGCATATTGCTAACAATATAATTTAAGATAAAGTGAGCTTCTAGTAAATTGCCAATGGTTCATTATTATTTGCTGGAATACATTTTCCCTGCTAATGCAATAGCGGAGCTTTTTATTATATGTTAATAGTTTAATAGTACAAGTTAAATGCTATTAATAAAGTGCTACAACTAATGGGTCTCATTTGTAGTATTCTCTGGTTTTCTTCAGCATTTTATTAGTAAAGTTGAAGGATGTGATGTGACAGGAAAGAATACAAATCTATCCCTCCCACTCTCCCTTTCTCTCTTCCCCTCTCTCGCTCTCTCCCTGTCTCCCTATCTCTTTGTCTCTCCCTCATCTGTCTATATCTCTGCATGTTCATGATGTTTCTTCTATCTAATAAACCTGCCTTTATATATAAATTTAAGTTATCACTTAAAAAAAACTAAAAAAAAATAATTACAAAACAATATCACTGCAAAGAATCAGTTATGGAAAGCTTGAATTGCATTTTGCTATCTAAATAAAAGTATGGCATGGCACTGTGGTTGGCACATGCTATAGTATCCTAATGCACATGGGGAGACCAAGGAACTATGAGATAAACAGGATTTTCCCCTTAAATTCGATTTCTAGATCAAACTATAGCTATATAGGCAGAACTAAGCAGAGACTTAATATTTAGTAAATTATGAAAAAAGAGATAGGATGTTAATGTGTTTCTTCTATTTTATCTCATAGTGGATGAGTACTACCAATTGTTAATGTCCACTTATCTTTTATTTTGTTTATCTCTGTATAAATGCTAGTATGATTATAAGATCTATAATACATAGAAATGTGAGTGGCTTCACATTTTTCCAAACATGAGTTGGATGCTTTCCACAAAGTACATCCTTATTTAAGAATAACTGAGACAAGTCTAGAATGCTGTCCTTAGGTACAAAAAGCAAAGTAATATAATCACAGAGCAGAGAAAGTATAACTTCATGAGATTCAGTAGAAGACGTGAGGAGGTGTCTCCACAGTACACTTAATGTGTCAGTCTATGTATGAGTAAGGCTCTGACAGCACAGACGTTTCTCACTCTCCTGGGACTCAGAGGGAGGTCTAGGGATCCTGATGTACTCAGCATTGGTCAACAATGGCTTTGGAGTATTTAATCACATTGTGAAAATATACTTCATAATGATGCTTAATTAGGATGGAAAGGAAACTCACAACTGTGTTGATGCAAACTTGTGAGAAAACTTGGCAATGGAGATATAGCCAAGGCAAATGTTCTAATTTCATTTCTGTTGCTGTAATAAAACAAACTTGAAAAAAGTCAACTTAAGATAGGAAAGGGTTTTTTTTTCCTACTAAATTTCCAGATCATAGTATTTCATTGTGGAGAAGTCAAGGCAGGAACTTCAAAAAACTAGTTAGAACACTTTCATAGTCAAAAGCAGAGAGAAATGAATACATGAATAATTGCTTGCTTTTTATCATCTGTATCCTTCCTTATACAGGTCAGGACATTCTTCCCAGGGAATGGTGTCACCCACAGTGGACAGGATCTTTGTACGGCAGTAAACCTAGTTAAGACAATCCCCACAGACATGCTCACAGGCAAACTCAGCAATCCTTCACTTAGAGTCTCTTCCTAGGTGTTCTAGGTTCTGTTATGTTGACAATTAAAGCTAACCATCACAACCAATAACAGCTCTGTTGAAACATTTCAAAGGCCATCATGAGGAAGATAAGTGTGATGGTTAGCTTTCGTTGTCAATTTCACTACATCTGGAATTAACTAAAATACATACAGCCGGGTAGGCCTGTGAGAGATTTTCTTGCTTGTATCTTCTTTTTTTTTTTTTAATAATTTATTTTTTATTTCTTCAAGTTACATCTCAATCACAATCCCCTCCCTACTCCTCCCTCCAGTCCCACCCTTCCACCCTCCTCCCCCTCAGCCCCACCATCCTCTTCCCTTCTTTCGTGGCCTATTTATTTCTGTTGTTTTGTATTGTATTTATAGTTATAAGAAAAAGAACCATTATTTGGACTGAAAGGGAGAGCTGTTGGGGGGAAAAATAAATACCTTAAACTTAAAAAAAAAAAAAAAGCTTGTATCTTCTTTAAGTTGAAAAATCTACCACAAATCTGGGCTTTACCTTCTGGTGGGAGCCCACATAAAAGAATGTAGAAGGAGAAAGGCTTTTCCTTTTGTCTGCTTGCCCTCACTCTCACTGACAAGTTCATAGATTCCTTTGGTGGTATTAGAATCTGCTTCTTTAGGAATCCAATGTAGATGGAAGATCAGCAGCTCTTTATGAATTTCGTAACACTTCAGATCCAGATCAGAAGTACTGAGACCGTCAGTCTTGTGAATTTACCTACCAGATATTTGGTCTTTCCTTTGAGAGACAGCTGTTATTATAGTAGTTGGACCAAATCTGTAAACCATTCTAAAAAATCATCTCATTTAAAGATTATGCCTTTATTTTTTGAGATTATAATAGAATTACGTCATTCTCTTCTTTCCTTTCCTTCCTCCAAACTCCCCTGTGGAAAAAAGCAACCTCTTCTTGGTCTTTTTCAAATTCACTGCCTCTTTTCTTTTTTTATTAATTGTTAAATACCTAAGTACAACCTTCTCAGTATGCATATGTTGCTACCTTTTAAACATACCATCTTATCAGTTCTTTTCCTGTACAGAACCCTATTATAATAAGATAATTCTGTGAGACTTTCCCAAGTACAGCTAATATTAGAAAGGCATTTATGAAAAAAACCATAATATACTATGATAAAGAAAATCATTAATACTAATATAGTGAGCTATAGTCAGCCTCTAGGCTTTAGAGTCCTTTTATCAAAACAATTCCATTCATTTTATAGACTTCTGTTTGTTGCTTTTGTCAGATATTGAGGGAAATGTTTTAAAGTTTGCTAAGAGAGGTTTCTTCATGAAGGGTGAGGATTACATTTACCGTTGGGTATAAGGATGGACATATAGAATGTGGGTAGGGAGTATGCTGGTTTAGGAAAGTGGTAGTTGTAGGTTCTCCTCCAAGATCCATGACTTTACTAGAATGTTTGAATCTGGTCCTATGCTCTATATCAAACTACATCATGGTGAGGTCCACTTCAGTGTACTCTTCCTCCATTATGACCACAAGACTAGTATTAAGATCTGATATGAAAAGGAACTGGAGGATCTAGTTTTTAATTTTTGCTCATATTTTAAATAAAAAAAAACCATTCTGTTAGAATATGTGTTGACTATTATGTCATATTGTTATATATAGTTTAATTTTCAATTACCTTAATTCCTTTTGATTTCCTTGTTTCATTTTAAATATATTTTTTATGTTTGTGTATGTGTGTGCATTGTGCATGTAAGTACCTGAGGACATGTGTGCACATTCAGAGAGCCTGGAGGTCAATGTTCTACGTTTCCTTCCATTGTTCTCCACCTTACTGGTGTCATTTCCATTCTGCCTGAGTAACTATGTTTAATATTCTTGCATTTTAGGTCTACTAGTGATACATTCATTACTTTTATTTCTTTGACAACATATTTGTTTTAAGATGAATTTGGGGAATGGTAACTTCTGAGTATATATTTGAGTTAGTTATAAAGATACAAATTCTTCTTTGGATTTGGATTATTTCTTTTGAAGACTTAGTTTTCAAGGTTTATCATTGTTCTTTTAAAGATACTTAAGTGTTTTCCTCATTCTCTCTGTCCACCTTATATATATCTGATTCTTTATTTCAGCAATTTGAATATGATATGGCTAGACGGCACTAACAAATATTTAGTAGACTTTCTTAAACTTGTGAAATAGGTTTTCTCATTTTCTTTAGAACACTTGGGACTACTGGTGTCCATATAACACTCCATTACTATGTTCTAACTCTCCAAGATTCCAATGGCACCTTGTCTATGTGATTTTTTTCATTACTGTGTCTCTTAGCTTCAGTTATGTATTTCCTACTAACCTTTTGTTTCAGACTTCTTGTCTTTTACTTTGTCTCAAATGTACACACATGCACATGAATCTACAAATGGAACATAAGCAGCCATTACTTTCCAAGGGCATTTCTCACCTTTTCCTTGGGGGAAAATAATAAAACTATCTAGCAAAGCAATGCCTTCAAAATAATTCTGATACAAAGAATGCAAATACCTATAGATTAAAGATATCTATATCTATGGATAGATATAGATATAGATATACTGAATGTCATGGCTAGGAACTTTGCTCCATAAAGACAATGACAACAACTTGACTTCATGTAGAATTAACTCTTGAACAGAGGTAACAACAGGCACTCCTTCTTTTCTTCATGATGTTACCTCTTAAAGCTATGGGAGACAAGCTCAAGCCTGAAGAAGAGTAGGGAAGGACTGTGGGTGAGGATCAGGAAGACCATTAGAAAGCTGAGGTTGTAAAAATGCAGTCACGTGGGAAGTGGTCAGGACTTAGGAGAAAATGACAATTTGTGGTAAAAGGCTGGGAGAGGGAGACCAAGTAAAGGGGGCTTGGGGGAGTGTATGTGAAAGGTAGGTGTTGGGAGGATAGGAAAGGTAATCAGGTGTATCCTAGACTGTGGACAGAGGTCTGTGGAGGGGACTCTCAGACTCAAACTAGTCTTCAACCTTTGGTAGGGCTCTCTAGATGGAAATAAACCTATGGTAAACATCAGGTTGTATAAGGAAAGGTGGTGAGGCAGCAGCAGTGGAAGTTGTGGGTGGATCCCAGGAGGAATTTGAACTGGTGGGGAATCGCCAACATCTTTTAGGTGGGCAGGCACTCCTCCTGAGAACTGGGGGTGATGAGGCTTTTGTCTGAAATGGGTTAGGTCTGAGGTATTGTCCAGTGAGTGGTTTTTAAACTGGGGGGGGGGGGGGTTGAGGGGGTTAAGTGGTTTTGCTCTTTTCTTTGGAAAAAAAGCCATGGGAATGGTTTTAGAACTACTGTGTTTATTGATGCCTCTGGTCTGGCTGCTGGGGTCCTTCATCTGGGCTGAGTTCTGAGACCTGAGGTGGTTGTGACACTTGCACTTATGTCATCTGTGGAACAATCTAAAGAGGACATTCAATTTCAGTATTTCCTCCCAAGAGACTGGTGGTATACATTTCTACAAAATCTCATTTATCGAGTGGACTTGTTCTTTCGAAAGGCATTCTGAACATGTTAGAATCCCCTCTCTTCAGACAAGCCCCTCCCTCACTGATGCCTTTTTGTTTTTTGATAATTTTAGCCACCTTGGATGTAGAGTGTTTAATAATCTTCATGTTCAGTCATTTTATTGCATGTTCGACACTGTATGAAATCTGCAAAAAGTATAAAGGATCATAAAGATTTCCATCAGATATATGTACGCTTTATTTTATGATATGGGCACAGAAAGTGACTAGCTATGTAAAAACTGTGTTGGAGTTTTGGTACGACTCATTCTGCTACTGCTTGTCCCTAGGTTCCTAAGAATTGGCAAGTCTTTTTCTGTTTAACACCAACCATAGAAATTTATACTGGTTCTCAAAGATTTCCAACATCACTCTTTAGCCTTGAGTCATAGACAGCATGATTTGATAAGTTATGGAAAGACTGGAAATGTATCCTCAAGTCTCTATTTCTCCTAATCTGGATGTGTTCATAAAATTTATGCTTGGTTCTTTGCTCTCATGCATTTACTCCTGGCCAGGGGAGAGCAGATGCTGAATGTCAAGACCATGTTCAAGATTAACATATGTTCTTAATAAAAAGACAATGTTAGACCATTAGCTTATTTCTGAAGGTTTACTGGTTTGGAATAATTTACTTCCTTTACTTCTTGCTGTTTTTACACTTTGTGATTTAAAACCAGTTTCTATAAATTATTTGGTATTTATTATTTTCTGAACATAGAGCATTTTCCTATTGCAAATAACTTCATCATTCTTGAAAACAGGGGTCTGTGATGCATTTATATTATTAGTTTTTACATTTTTCATTTTATATTCTCCCAGATCCAAGAATCTAATTTTATTTTTCTTGTCTAGAGTTTCCAATCATTTGTCTTTGTAGATACACTAGGATTTCCCCCCACCTTGCATTCCTTCTTAGCAAAACTAGCTTGGCTTATGTTCTTTCTTTTAGGTCCCCTCTATGGAATTGGGTAATAACTTATATGAGTCACATTCAAAGAGATGGCAACAAAATTTTCTGAATCAAATTGTATTTCTACTTTAATGGGATTTTCCAATAGCTTTTGTTACTGTTTGTAATATGGATTCAGCTCTCAGATGAGGGTGGGAAAAGCCAGAGAGATGTGAAAGTACCTTCTTTCTCACCATTCAAATAATGCAAACACTTAGAAAGTTTGTATTTATTGATGTATTATATAGTTAACATTTATTAAGCGCCTACCATCTAAAAACTATCTTAAAGGGCACTGGAGGAAATATAAAGGTGAATGAGACAGATTCTTTCTATTAAGAATTCCATAGTTTAGTAAGAAAATAGAATAAACACATGACTGGTTATACTATGAGGCTTAATTGGATAAAAGTCACGGAGGAAGAGAAAAACAAAGAGTCCAGTTTTACAGAGAAAGGAATCCTTTGACAGTCAACATGGTTTTTCAGTAAGATTTAAATGAATGTGGGATTTCTAGTGAAGGTGAATGTGAAAGCTTTCCACATAGAGGAAATGCCACAAGAAGCCCAGAGCAGTCCCATGGTTCAGTGTAACTTTTACTCGGGGATTAGGAAGTGTCAGTGACTACACTCCTGGGCTTTAGAGACTGGGTCCTTGGTCATCCTTAGTGAGTGGCTTGGTCTGGAAGCCCTGGAGTGTCTAGGGCAATGTGCTATGATCAAAGATACAGTCATACTTGGCAGTTTCCATCTGTCTCTCTAGAAGATTCTCTTGGTATTAACTAGGAGGTCAAGCGAGAAGAGTGGATGGAAGTATGAAGGAAGTGGCTTTTCCTCCTACTCCCAGGTCAGAAAAAGCCCCCCTTTTTAGCTTTACGCAAGTATCCTTCAACAACTGTTGGACTCTGTCAGTACTTCGAGCCTAAGTGAATAAATAACTTAGATGAAAATATTTATTTAGTATATCTAATATTTCATTGATTTGTCTATTGCTTACATAGTCTCTCTCTGCTTTTCTCCCTCTGTTCTTTTATCTCTTCTCATTCCCACATTTTTCTTTCTACTAATATCTACTGAATGAACATGAGTTCCAGACAGTGTGGGGAAAGCTGGGATTTCAGCAATATGTAAGGCACAGACTTTAGTTTCTGATGACATGTAAGAAAAGCTGGTGAGGTCTTTTTAGTTGAGGGCAAATGTCATGTAACTGAGAGTTTGTTCCCATGCTTGTGGAGTGTTTCAGTAACTTCACTGAAGGTAGCCTCTCAGTGGACATCTTAATGTAGTTATTAAATTTCTTTGTGTCTTTACATCAGCTTAACCCTTTAATACCTACCACAAAGAGAATGATTAAAAGCAAAATCCCCATGCTTCTCTTCTGGAGCATTTGACTTCTACAACATAACCACCTGATATACAAATTCAGTATCCCTTCAGTACAAATTCACTTCTATGTATGCTTATGATGAAGGTGTAGTTAAAAATCTAGCTTCTTCATAGAAGGTTTGTTTGTAAAACTGAAAGGAATCTACAATAAACATCCATTTCAAGAAAATAAAAAAGGAACACATTGGGGCATATTCATACAATGGAATGCTTTTCCACAAAAACAACAACAACAAAACATTGAAATGCAATATTTAGACAAATCCTAAAGTATTTTCAACAAACAAAAGTGTCATACAAATAAGAATAAATGCTATACTATTTTAATTATATAAAGTTTTAGAACATGCCGAAGAACCCAAGGTGGCAGAGAGGCAATCAGTGGTTGCTGGAAGAGAAGCATACAGGAAGGATAAAGCATACAGAAAGAAGGCTTGCAAGAAAACTTTTTGTGATGATGGCTGAATTAATTTTATTGAGTGCAGAAATTCTTTCATTCAAATATACATACATCAAAATTTATCCAGTTATGAGACTATTAGAAACACCCCCTAAACTTGCTAAAATTGAACACATGAACTCCAATGTAATTATCTAACCTCTGAAAAATTCTAGATGATTTAAGTAGAAAGACCATAGTTCCTCCTCTAGTGATATGTATCCCTCAAATGGCTGGATAATTTATTATTTATCAAATACCTTTTATATGGATGAAAAAGTAGTTAAGATTTATTACTACTGAGCTATGTAGGATTTTGGAGATGCTTTGATTCTGCTGAAGTGCTAGTTTGGTCTTACTGTTTTTTTATTAATCAAATTCCTCTTGCTGCAAAGCCAACTATAGCATGAATGTCCTTGAAGAATGATTTTCTTTAAAAGGCATTACCAGACCCAACCTAAAATAAGCTCAAGTTGATCCACTGATTTTAATAGGAATTTATGTTAGAAATGAAAGCCATGAAAGGTTAGTAAACATCAAGAGACAGCTAAACATCTTGCTTGTGATATTTAGAGATAAGTTAGCTTCTAAAGGAGTCCCACAGTGCATAATCCCATCTGGATATGAGAATTAATGTTATAGTGAAATTACCAGCTTCTGCTTTGCCAACTGTTTATGATTACAAATGATGTCCATTGCATTAGGAGGGAGACTCATTTCACTCTCTGAAGTTTAGCAGAATACACTCTAAACAGCAATAGAAAGAAAATTCCACCCTGGATCTGTGAACATTTCCTACAATTGCTAGCACTGTCATCATTCTTAAATTTTGTTATCTTGTTTATTTATTCTTGCCTTAGAGGTCAATAGTCATTCAGAAGTTTCTTCTACAAACATTGCAAATCAGCCATTTGAGAAATTATGAGGGAGTTAAATCTGGAGTGTGTTTGGGAACTAGTCTGGCCTCCCCCCCCACCCGGTGGTTTCATTGGCAACACTATCATACATTCAAATGGTAAAAACACATATTACTGCAGTCCCACAAACAGCCTTCTATATAAATGTAAACACAGAGGCTGAATTGCTTCAAACATCCATGCGCCTACTCTTTAACAGTGTTTTATATTCTTAGTTCTTCTCTAGTTCTCTGATTTCCTGCTTTGCCTGCCAGTTTCCCTCACCTTAAAATAGATGTTCGAGCAGCTGTGAATGTTCTCGATGGCAATTGCTTTTGTGATTTACCCAGAATCCTGACAATTTTTAGGTCTGGAAGAATCAAAAGTCTGAGAACTCCAGGGATATCGCTGTTCAGGATCACATTTAATCTCACTGTGCAATCTTCCCTTAGTACTTTTCTGTTTCGGTACACTGCCACAAGAGTTGTGAAAGACACCCTCTGCCCCCTCCTCCTCTGATGGGTATTATCTTGAAGCTCCATTCTTTTATTTTATTTGGTGCCCAATACATCTCACAATTTTCCTTGGCTGTGCTCACTGAGAATAATACATACTCCTGCAGCTAGCAGAGTGTAATTTATTCTCTTGCACTGATGTTTTAAGTTACTATTAAGCTAGCTGTTGAATATTTGAGGCTTTAAAAAAGTGATCATTAACTCTGGCCCATTTTTGGTTGACAGCAGGAATCTGAGTAAGTTAAGAAGGAATGGTTGATCTTAGGCCTTGAAAATCTTAATTCATTATAAGCAGAGAAGGACTCTAAATTTGTAGAACTTGTCAGCGCGGTCTTATAATTTCTTGATAAGAAATAATTGCATTGTCTAACTTTAAAAAGTCGCCACTTGCCTGCAGGCAAATTACTGAAGAAAGAAAATCTGTTACAAGTCAGTGCTAAGTTCACAAATATTTATAGATACCAGACATTTGACATTAGCAGAATGATGAAAAAGTGGGTCAAACAAGTGAGATGTGCTGTGGTGGCTAATCTTGAGTGTCAACTTGATACACCCAGGAAGAGGGAATCTCTTCCCAAAACTGAGGAGGAATGAATGGGCTTGTAAGTCCAAGTGGCTCAAAGACCTCCACATAAAACCGGGCACACTAAATCAAGTAGATGAGAAAGTGGGAAAAAGCCTTGAACTCATTGGCACAGTGGACGACTTCTTAAACAGAATAGCAATAGCTCAGGCTCTAAGATCGACAATCAATAAATGGGACCTTGATAAATAGAAAAGCTTATGCAAGGCAAAGGGTACTGTCATTAGAACAAAAAGACAGTCTACAGATTTTGAAAATATCTTCACCAACCCCATATCTGACAGAGGGCTAATATCCAAAATATATAAAGAACTCAAGAAATTAAACACCAACAAACCAAATAATCCAATCAAAAAATGGGAAACAGAGATAATCTGAGAGTTCACAAAAGAGGAATCTCTAATGGCGGAGAGACACTTGAAGAAATGCTCAACATCCTTAGTCATCAGAGAAATGCAACTCAAAATGACTTGAGATTCCTCTCACAACTCTCAGAATGGCTAAAATCAAAAACTCAAGTGACAGCACAAGGTGGTGAGGATGTGGAGAAAGGGGAACCCTCCTCCATTGATATTGAGAGTGCAAACTTGTACAACCATTTTGGAAATCAGTCTGGAGATACCTCAGAAAACTTGGAATAGTTCTACCTCAGGACCAAACCATACCACTCACTCCTGGGCATATATCTGAAAGGTTCTTCACCAAATCACAAGGACATCAGCTCAACTACGTTCATAGCAGCTTTACTCATATTGTTAGAAACTGGAAACAATCCAGATGTCCTTCAAGCAAAGAATGGCTTAAAAAAAACTGTGGTGCATTTACACAATGAAATACTACTCAGCTGTCAGAAACAAGGAAATCATGCAATTTGCAACCAAATGGATGGAATTAGAAAGCTAAACCTGAGTTGAGTTATCCCAGACCCAGGAAGATACACATGGTATGTATTCACTTATAACTGGACATTATTAGCCATATAGTACAATATAACTATCTTAAAATCCACATTTCTAAAGGAACAGGAATGGAACATAACTCTCCTATGAGAAACTCCACTTAATACTGTATCAAAACAGATGTTAAGACACATAACCAAACATTAGGTTGAGTTCTGGGAGTTGTATATAAGAGGGAAGAGGAATAGAGGAATAGAGAGACCTGGAGGAGATAAGGACACTCCTTGAAGATTGACAGAACCAACCAATCTAGGCTCCTAGAGACCTACAGAGATTAGAACACTAATAACAACAACAACAACAACAACAACAACAAAAGACACATATAAGCTACACCTAGGCTCCCCTATACATATATAGATGATAGGCAACTTGGTCTTCATACAGATGCCTTAGCTAGTAGAGGGGAGAGCATTCTCTATCATGGACTCTGTTGCCTGTTAGTGGAACACCTTACTCTGGCTGGGCTGCCATGTCAGGTCCCAGTGCAAGAGGAAGATGTTATCTCTCACGTGACTGATGAACTGAGGGGGGTTGATATGTGGCGGCTCCCATCATCTGAGAAGGAGAAGAGAGAGAGGCAGAAGAAGGTGGGAGGGTAGGACCAGGAGGGTTGGAGGGAGGGGGCTGTGATTGAGATGTTACTTGAATAAATAAATAAATAAAAATTAAATAAAAAAAGTTTGGCTTGTAAACCTTGTCTTAATTATTGATAGATGTAGGATGACCAGGCACAGTGTAGGGGCTGCCATTCCTAGATAACAGGGCCTAGTCTATATATGAAAGAAAGCAAGCCAATAAGGAACATTCCTTCATGGTTTCTGCCTTAAACTCTTGTTTTGAGTTTTTGCCTTAGCTTTCCTCAATGATGAGCTGTAATCTGTAAGCCAGATAAACCCTTTCCTTCCCCAAGTTGCTTTTGGTGATGGTATTTATCCTAACAACAGAACAGCTAATTTGGACATGTGGTCTTCATTTAAATGATTATAATATGCTCTTTTAGAAATAGTTTTATCTTTTGCTACTTTCATTTTTTTCCTTTTGTATCATATTTTTTTCATTTTTTCTTTATTTTTTATTTCTTCAAGATCTCAATCGCAATCCCCTCCCAACTCCCCCCTCTGCTCTCACCCTCCCACCATCTCTCCCCTCAGCCCCCACCCACTTCCTTTTTTTTAATAAGTTTAAAGTATATCTTTCCACCAACATCTCCCCCTTTCAGGCCAACAAATGGCTCTTTCTCTTATAACAATAAATACAATACAAAACAAAACTTATTTATTTATTCAAGTTACATCTTGATTGCATCCCCCTCCCTCCTCTCCCAGTCCTACCCATTCAACCTCTTCCCCTTCTCCCTCCTCTCCTTCTTCTTAGATGAAGGGAGCCCTCACATATCAATCCCGCTCAGTTCGTCAGTCTCATGAGGGCTAAGAGCTTCCTCTTGCACTGGGGCCTGACATGGCAGCCCAGCTAGAGTAAGATGTTCCACTAACAGGCAACAGAGTCCATTATCCCCTACTGGGTGGAGTTTCACAAAGAATAGTTATGCTAAGTTCCTGTCTCTTTGGGTCTGTGTGTTGTAGGATGGTTGTTCTGTAATATATGGCTAATATCCAGTTATAAGTGAGTACATACCATGTGTATCTTTCTGGGTCTAGGTTAGCTCACTCAGGGTGAGCTTTTCTAATTCCATCCATTTGGTAGCAAATTGCATGATTTTCTTGTTTCTGATAACTGTGTAGTATTCCATCATGTCAGTGTACCCCCAATTTTTTTTTTATCTATTCTTCAGTTGAAGGGCATCTGGGTTGTTTCCAGTTTCTGGCAATTACAAATACAGATGCTATGAACATAGTTGAGCTGATGTCCTTTTGGTCTGGTGGAGAATCTTTTGGATATATGCCCAGGAGTGGTATGGCTGGGTCTTGAGGTGGAAATATTTCTAATTTTCTGAAATACCTGTGTACTGTAAAAAGAAGCTTATTCGGTAAGGAGGTGAGAACTACAATTATCCATGGGGATAAAGTAACCAAGGGCAATAACAATAGCCCATATTGCTTGGGGGTTCACTTGGATTCTCCTATCCAAAAGCTTGTGAGGAGATTTTCTTATGAATGGTACTGAAGTTTTTGTTAGTCCATTGGTCTTGGGAGTTGGGGGGTACATTACAATCCTGATTGGAATAACTTCTATAAACTATGTATTTATGTATACAAATATACATGTATGGGCTTTGACTTGGGGGGCTGGGAGGATAATACAAAAAGAGGAATGGTAAATAGCTCTAAGGATGCTTGAAAAGCCACAGGAATCCTATCACTTTATGTTTACCTAAAATACACACTTTAAAACTTTTTATTACATTTATTTATTGTATATGTACATATATGTGTGGGCATTCACCTGCCATGGCACAAGTATGGGGGTCAAGTACACATTTCTGAAGTAGGTTCTCTCTTTTTACATTGTAGGATCCATATTTAATTCAGGCCATCAATCTTAGCGGTCATTGATTTTACTTGCTGGGTCAGTTTTCTGTCCCCCACTACAAATCATTCTATTTTTATTATTAGAATAGTTTTCATAGCTTCCTAATAAGTTATATGAGTTCTGAAAACCTTTTACAGTATTTCTCAGACAATTCCCACAAAGATACTGTTGATATATAGTTGCTTTTTAAAAAGTGGGAGCAATAGTATTTACCATTTCTTTAAATGGCTTACATAATTAATTTTGCTTCATATATTCTCAAACATATTGAGTATGTACTGTAGATGTCTAGTTTTACAGGTAAGAAAAAGTGATTTGCACAATGGAATACTACTCAGCTATCAGAAAAAAGGAAGTCATGCAATTTGCAACCAAATGGTTGGAACAAGAAAAGCTCATCATGAGTGAGCTAACTCAGACTCAAGAAAGATACACATGGCATGTACTCACTTATTACTGGAGTTTACCCATATAGTACAGGATAACCATCCTACAATCAATAGACACAAAAGAACAGGAACATGGACTTGGTTACCTGTTAGTGGGACACTCTACCCTAGTGGAACTGCCATGTATGCCTCCTGTGCAAGAGGAAGCTCTTAGACCTCATGTGATTAATGAACTGAAGGGGCTGATACATAGAAGCACCCTACACTGGAGGGACGGGATGGTTGAGAGAGGAAGTAGAGGGTGGGAGGGTGGGTAATGGAGATGTAACTTGAAGTAATAAATAAATGCTTAAAAAAAGAAAGTGAGAAAATTAAAATTTGGAAAGTTATTAAAACTACCCTAAAAATGCATGTCTATATCTTGGCAATCTTGGCTAAACCCAGTCAGTAATAGCTCAGCAAGGCTGGCATCTATTTGTTCTGAACCAATCTCCCCCAGGGATGCTAAACTATCCCTAGGATACAGTGAAAGAGGGAAATGGTGAGATTCCTTATAAATTTGAGATTTCTGCTGTGCAATAAGCAATGACATATTGGAAGAGGTTTGGTAACGGAACTGAGTTACTTGTGGTGAGAGAAGTATTATTGAATAATTACTTTGATTAATTAAAATTATTTTGGTGGTTTGCCTACACTTATGTCTGTGAAGGTACCAGCTCCATGGCATTGGAGCTATTCATAGCTGTGGGCTGCCATGTGGGTTCTGGGAATTGATCCCAGGTCCTCTGTAAGAGGAATCAGTGCTTTAAAACCACTGAGTCATCTCTCCAGCCTCCATTTTTATTATTTTTTTCATACAATGTATTTTGATTATGGTTTTCTCCTCACTCAGTTCCTCCTAGATCCTCTCCACCTCCTTACGACCCAACTTTGTATTCTCTCTCTCCAACTTTGTAAATTACTAAAATGAAAATTAAACCAACCAAACAAAAAATGAATAAGACAAAAAAAAAAAAACAGCCTCCCACTCAAAAAGAAGGAAACAAAAAGTCCATAGAAACCTAGTAGAGTTCAAAGTTCATTTTATGCTGGTGAGCTAGTCCTAGACATGAGACCCTCCCTGGAATGTGGTTGATGTAAGCAGTTACACTCCATTGGGGAAAACTCCTTTTGACCTTACCAACTGGTGTCAATTGCATATAGCTTCTTGGTTAGGGATGGAGCATAGTGTCTACTTCCCTATCTCAGTGATGGGACCCTGTCAAGCTTAGACCTGAGAAGGTCCTATTCATGCTGCCATACTCTCTGTGAGTTCATATGCCATATGTCTCTGTGAACCCTGTTGTGTCTGGAAGACACTGTTTCCTTGGAGTCAGCCATTCTCTCTGGCTCTTGCAATCTTTCCTAAGCTCTCTCCTTCCCATAGATCCCCAAGCCTTGTGGGGAGGAGTTTAAAGAAGACATCCCACTTAGTACTGAGTGCTCCAAATTCTCTCACTCTCTGTACATTTCCCAGTTGTGGGTCTCTGTGTTAATTTCCATCTAATGTAAGAAGAAGTTTCTTTGGTAAGGGTTGAATGAGGTTCTGATCTATGAGTATAGTAGTAAATAATATATTAGTAAAATTCATTTTATAGCTATATTCCTTTAGCAGAATGATTACAGTTGGTTTTCCACTAGGGCAATGACTTATCTAGTCTCAGATTCTTAGCCTCTTTAGCAGTTCCATCTCACAGAGTGGGTCTTAAATCCAAAAGTAACTGAGGAATTATCTTGAGAGTTGCTATAACAAAAGACCACAGAGTGGTGGCCGATAAACAATAAATATTTATTTCTTCCATTACTGGAGTCTAGGAAGGAAGATTCTGAACCAGGTTGATACTCATCTGCTGGCAGCTTGCTTCTTGGTTCATAAGTGGTTTTTTGTTTTTGTTTTTTGTTTTTTTTTTTTGGTTAGATCCTCAAATTGGGCAAATGAGCTTTCTTGTGTCTCATAAGGTCACTAATCTCATTTATCCAAGGTCTTGTCCTTGTGAACTAATTAATTTCTATCACTTTGGGGATCTGGAGTTTAATATATAGATTTTTTTTTGGAGGAGATGGGTTATACATATTCAGTTTTTAAAATCACACCCATTTGGAAAATTTTAAGCAGAAGGGAGAACTGCTTTAAATTTGACCAAGGTGCTTCTCTGATGTATGATATTGGGTTAGACTGCGTCTTTGGAAGCATTCAAAGTCAGGATTTCACTAGTTTGACTTGAGAGGTTCTAAGAGTTGATCTCATCATTCTGTTCTTTCCCTCAACAAATTGTTTCAAGAAATCAAGAATTTGTTGTAGGCTCTTTCATCCATTCACTGTAAAAGCCCCTGAAGATTGCCTAAGGAGTCCGATCATTCACAGATAATTTTGAGGTGCAGTATGACATCTGAAAGATAACACTAAGCTAAAAGTCAAGCACATTTACCTTCATAAAAATGATTATTTTGTTTATCTTTTTATTTCTGTTATTTTCTGCACACTCTGAAGAATAAAAAGTGTTCAGTATTGGTGTGTATACGTGTGTATATGTGTGTGCATTCATGTATGCTATAAGTGGGCCCCAGACCTTAGTAGACCCCCAAGACTTTAGCACAGCTGAGTCTATAATGGAAGTGCCACCCAGTCTGTAAAACTCCATATATAGACAGTATCATCTTCCAGAACTAAAACAAAGAACTGATTTATCAAAGTCCATAGTCATGAAGAAGTCTCTAAAGGTACTAACATCGCCTTTAGGCTTCTGTAGTCTTGCTCCTGGCTAACTGTTCTTGTTAACTGAAGTTTGTCAAACCAGGACATATGTTTTGTGCTTAAAAGTTCATCCTGAGAAAGGCTTGGGGCTACACTAAGATCCTAAACACCCAGTGTAGTTGCCACCTGGCTGATAAAGACTTTCTACTGGCTTAAAGTCATGTCCATGCAGTCTTCTCTGGTGAATACCCCCAACATTGTGTGTGTGTGTGTGTGTGTGTGTGTGTGTGTGTGTGTGTGTGTGTGTG
>CAJQZJ010032273.1:3885403-3910515 GCA_907164525.1 Lophiomys imhausi | reverse complement strand
GTGTGTGTGTGTGTGTGTGTGTGTGTGTGTGTGTGTGTGTGTGTGTGAAATTGGACTAATAAAGTCTACTATATTTAATATTGTTTTGTCTGGTATGAAAATGACTATATTTGCTTTGCTTCTCATTGGTGTCGAATATCTGTTTCATCCTTTTAGTGTATGTATATCTTTGTTAGTGATATAAATTTCTTGTAGGCAACATATGATTGCATTTTGTCTTTGTAACCATTCATCCAGTTTGTCTGCCTGCCTATCTATCTATCTATCTATCTATCTATCTATCTATCTATCACCTATTTTTTGTTTGTTTGTTTGGTTGGTTTTTTGAGAAAGGGTCAGGCTTGGAAATCATGACTCTTGACTTAGTCTCTTGAATGCTGGGATGACAACATATGCCATAATACCTGGATCATATTTATTCCTCATGAAACTTTAAATAAAAAATAATGATAAGAATGTAAAATGGGAATTATATCAACATTTTAAGCATGCATTGTTATCATTCGTTGAAATATCACAATGTATTCCATACATATATTGAATTCTTATATGCTAATAAAAAATTTTAAAACTGCTTGAGATGGTAAAAAAGTAATAATCGTGATTTTATTTTTATAAATTATGAGCATGTATTGTATTATCATACTTCATATGACAAGTGTGTGTAATTCAAATAACAATTAAAGCAAGAACATTGCAATCATCATTCATTCAATGGTAATTTCTTTTTGGCGATTGCTCAGCCTTGCATGAGACACCATGATAGATGTAAAGAATAGTTTACTAAACAAACGAGATTCTCCTCAGTAACTGACAGTGTCCAAACAGTCATAAGAAATTGGGGATCTGATCTACTTTAGGAACCAACACAGACTTTTCCAGAAGTGAGATTTCAGTATTTATTTGAAGAAAGTTGGGTGGGTGGTGTGCTGAAGATGAGGGCAAGAATGATTTCAATCTATGGAAAGAAGGAATGATTCACACAGTAGTATTGCTTTGACTGTGAGACATTTCCATTATAAAGCCTGGGCTGCTTAACACATGCTTCAAGGCCTGCTGGCAATTAATTATCTGTCTGTCTCACAACTTTCATCTCTCATCACTCCCTACCAGACTTCAGAGGAGGTTCATCAACTTTTAGTTCTACTCATGCATTCTTCTCTGCCAACCCATACCATTTTCAAAGGATCCAATAAACTCTACCTCTTCTGTGGAGAATGTTGGAATATTCATTGGCCTTTCTTCTGGATCCTTTAATCGTATCTCTCCACCCACTTCCACTCACTCACCTTTGGTTAGATGATGAAAATTGTCTTCTGTTGCCAGTTCCTTTGCATTGTAAGTGGATTATCCAACAGTAAGGAATTGCTGTTGCATTTCCTTTTCCTATCCTGAAATACCTAACTTACATCTCTGGCTTAATCTGTTTGGTGTCTAAATGACTTGGGTCAGGTTGAAAAATCCTTTCTTTGTCTTTCTTCCTGTAGATGTGTCCCATTTGAAGACCAGTCAAATGTAATCATTTCTTATCTTGTAAATCCCAATACTGAAGGTGGCCCTGGAAAATTCATCAGAGGAATAAAGTTCTTCTTGTCACTTCTGCTGCTCTAAAAGGCCTTTGAATAAATGATGGCAGATAGAGTGAGGTTATGATGACCAAATACAATATTAGATCTACTTTCTGTCTCTCTCTGGTCTGTCTATTGAGTTTTGATGTATTAAATTCTACATTTTGGATCCAATTTCCTTTTGATAAATTCATGCGCTCAGCTATACAGGGTGAGCTGTTGCATTAAGGACAGTAAGATAAATGATCAGGTATGTTGGCAGAATATTGTCCATGATGTGGGTAGTTTCTTCTGTTGTTCTTGGTCCTAGAATGTTTTTTGACTTTTCTTACTCAATGCTGGCATTTTTGGCTATAAAAATAATGCAGAAAAGTCCCATCTTTGTGGACTTTATGCAGCAAATCATTACACTGAGGCTTTCCACAAAATGCAGTTTTAACATTGAGTCAAACCTCAACTGTCCAGCACTTGGGGAAGAGTAAATCACTGCAGATAGGTGATCTTCTATTATGATAAAAAGAACAAAAAGAGCTAATATTCATATGGAATTTTTCAGTTTAAATGTTTTCTATTTTTTTCATTTTCCCATTTTCCCTTTGCTAGTTTTCCTAGAATCTATGCAGCAAATTCCCATTTTTTTTAATTCATACATTCAACTGACATTTGCTGAGCATCTATTATATGCTAAGTGATAAGAGTAAATGACTTTGATCTCAGGACTGAGACAGCATTGGCACTCCTTTCTGTGATAAGGCAAATGCCAAATATTTCTGACTTTGTCAGCCATTTATCCTGTGCCACAACAAATTCCATTATTATAATTGTTGTGTTGCTGTTTCTCTGAACTGTAACATTTGCTCTTGGATGAAGGAGACAGGCTTGCTAAGATTTAGAAAATAAAGGCAATTTACAAGGGTCAGGATGAAGTTCCTGAAACTTAGCAGATTCTCAAGGTTCTTTCTCAATTATGTAAGCAGTAACAAAAGACAGAGAGAGGACTGTCTCACCAGGTAAGCTGCATGAAAACTGCAGAGTTCCAGGGATGCAGCTTTCATGAGTCATCATGCCTAGTGGATGGGCTTTAGTGGTCCAGCTGCCTTTAAGTCATCAATGCCTTTCTAAGTAGCCCTTTGCCTGTACTCTTGTAAAGAGGTCCAATAAAATCACTGGTCCACTAGGCTAGACCTCAGTGTCCTATCTGGAATGAATAGATGTATGTTCACTTCTCTGCAGGAAAACTCACACAAAAAAGCCATTAATCCAGATCACATTTTATTGGTCATATGATAAAAAAAATCTTCCTCAAACATGCTTATTATTAAAGCTCTTGAAGTATACAAAGGAAATACTGCATGAAGCCTTTCATAAACATAGCAAAAAAATTACTCTTCCATGATCAAATGTACTCTGAACAGTTCTAGTACCTCTAACATTGAATTTGTTGGCATGTTTTACATTTATCTTATGTCTGAGGAAGCACCCAGAAATGGGCTATTCAGAGATGTTAGCTAAACTGGCTGCCTGGATCAGAAGCTTAGAGGAATAGTGTGACTAGAGGAGGTGATGGTATAGTGTGTAAAGAGTTGGACATAGGAGTGCTCCCCAGGTCTGACATTGGCCAGGCCATTTGGACTAGATTCAGAATAGCATGAAAATGTGCTCAAGGGTTTTTTTTCTTTTATTCTCTTTTAAAATTTTTAAATATTTATTTATTACTTCAGGTTACATCTTCATCACAGTGCCCTCTTTCCTCCCCTCCCAGTCCCATCCTCCCACCCTCTACATCCTATCCCTTCCATCCTACTCCTCCAGAATGGAGTGTCCCTACGTAACAGTCCTCCGCCCCAGTTCAGTAGTCATATGAGGACCAAGAGCCTCCTCATACACTGGAGGCCTACAAGACAGCAACACTAGGGCAAAGTGTCTCACTGACAGGAAACAAAGTCTATGCTCCTGTTCCCTTTGGTGCATTGGTTGTAGTATAGTTATCCTGTACTATATGGCTAAAATCTGATTATAAGTGAATAGATGCCATGTGCATCTTTCTAAGTCTGGGTTAGCTCACTCAGGATGAGCTTCTCTAGTTCCATTCATTTGGCTGCAAATTGTATGATTTCATTGTTTCTGATGGCTGAGTAGTATTCCATTATGTAGATGTACCACAGTTTTTTAATCCATTCCTCAGTTGAGAGACATCTGGGTTGTTTCCAGTTTCTAGCTATTACAAATAAGGCTGCTATGAACATAGATGAGGAAACTTCCATGTGATTTGGTAGGAATCATTTGGATGTATACCCAGGAGTGGTATGGCTGGGTCTTGAGGTCAAGCTATTCCAATTTTCTAAGATATCACCCGACTGATTTCCATAGTGGTTGTACAAGCTTGCACTCCCACCAGCAATGGAGGAGTGTTACCCTTTTTCCACACCCTCACCAGCATGTGCTGTCATTTGAGCTTTTGATCTTAGCCATTCTGACAGGTGTGAGTTGGAATCTCAGAGTTGTTTAAGTTCCATTTCTCTGATGATTAACAATGCTGAGCATTTCTTCAAGTGTCACTCAGCCATTAGGGATTCTGCCTTTGTGAATTCTCTGTTTAGCTCTGTTCCCCATTTTTTGATTGGATTATTTGGTTTCTTGGTATTTAATTTCTTGAGTTCTTTGTAAATTTTGGATATTAGCCTTCTGTCAGATGTGAGGTTGGTGAAGATTTTTTCCCAATCTGTAGGTTGCCGTTTTTTGGAATGACAGTGTCTTTTGCCTTACAGAAGCTTTTCAGTTTCATTAGGTCCCATTTATTGATTGTTGGTCTTCAATCCTCATCTGTTGGTGTTGTGCTCAGGAAGATGTCACTTGTGCTGATGAGTTGGAGGGTTTTCCCCACGTTCTCTTCTAATAGATTTGGTGGGTCTGGCCTTAGGTTAAGGTCTTTGATCTACTTGGACTTAAGTTTTGTACAGGGTGATAATTATCAAGTTGTACTACAGAGCAATAGTAATAAAAAACAGCATGGTACTGGTATAGAAACAGACCAGTGGGTCAATGGAATCGAATTGAAGACCCAGAAATGAAGCCACACACCTATGGTCTCTTAATTTTTCACAAAGAAGCCAAAACTGTACAATGAAAAAAGGACAGCATCTTCAACAAATGGTGCTGGTCCAAGTGGATGTTGACATGTAAAAGAATGAAATTAGACCCATACTTATCACTTTGTACAAAACTCAAGGGTTTTCTAAAGGGGGATGATGGTCAGATTACCGTTTAGAAAGGACACTGTAGCTGGACATTGTGGTAAAAGCCTATAACTATTCCCAGCACTAGGAAGCCAGATACAGGAGCACCAGGAGTTCAAGGTCAGCCCTTAAAGCACCAGGAGTTCAAGTTCATTCCCAGCTAAATGGTGAATGTGAGGTCAACTTGGACTTCACAAGGCCTTGCCTCACATATCCAGAAGAACTGGGGCTGGAGAGATGGCTCAGAGTGTGTGACTCTAGTGTCGTACTCGGCACCCATGTTGGGTGGCTCACAATTTTCTGGAACTACAGTTCTAAGCATCTGACACCTGATTCTGGTTCCCATGCCATTCTCACACAGGCAGTACACACACACACACACACACACACACGGACACGGACACACGGACACACACACACACGGACACAAGCATAAAAGCAAAGTGAAACAAAACAAAACCAAAGCAGAGAAAAGAAGCACAAAAGAATGGAAGAGAAAAAGTATGGAGGCTGGGAGAGCAAATGGTTAGATGTCAGTTGATTTGGATGGTGGTCAAGGAAGCAAGAGAAATTCTTTTGGTGCAGAAGTATTAGTAGCTACCATCATTTAAGGTCAAAGAGCGTAATAGATCCACAACTGCAATGGGCTTTTGATGGAGTCATATGCTTTTCTAGTACATAGTCTCAACAATTCTTGAAGGTTTACATACCTATCTCTACCTATCAATAATTCATTGGATTGTGAATCCACTAGCACTTCCATGATTCTGTCTTCAGCTCTGGAATTGCCATCTAGGGACCAAATCTTTTCAGTGTATGAATCTTTAAAGACATGTCTCATATGAAAATCACAACAAGGAGATTGAGTTTTTAAAGCTATTTAATAGCTCCACATGTGCACATATTTCTAGAGCCTCCATTACTATTCTTTTTTGTCTAATTGATGTACAACATCCAAGTCAGTAGTTTTAGAGAGTACAGTTTAGGGACTAATTTCATGAAAGTTATATTGAATAGCTTTGGAGCTTACTGAGAATTTTATTTTGTTTTTGTTGTTTTACTTCATCCCCATTCTGTACTGATTCCTGGAATGAAATATTTTATGACTCCCTCCTAATTCCATGTTGGGATCCTCATTAGTTTATGACCTTGGATGCTGTGGTCTTTTACCATGACTCCACCATGACCTTCCCAATGGCATCCACCCACTTTGCATTTCTGCTAATTTTGCTCAGACTTTACTATTTATACAGGATCTTTTCCTCTCTAACAGGGAGGAACTGAGGGTCTGTATCCTACTTTGCTTTCCCTGAAGCCCCTTCTGCAATGCTTTTAATTAGTACATGGTCAATTAAGAGATTCCTGGGTAGAATAAAGCGTCAAATGTCCAGCAACACAAAGATACTGTAAGTTTTGGGCAATTTTGTGTCAACAATGAGTTTTCCGGAAATGATCATCATTTGCCTCTCACTTCCATTCTGGTCTGGTTCTGATAACCAGGGAGCAATTGAAAACATACTTCCTGGAGAAAAAAAAAAGAAAGAAATTCCACAATCTGCATTCTAAATATTGGAAGGGGTTTACCTGTGGGACCTACATGTCAAACTTTACATCTTGGTTTATGTGAAGGATGGAAAGCCTAAGTATGTGAGTGAGTCTGCTGACACAGCTGGGACTCTAGCAGCAGCATAGAGAGCCAGTTCAGGGACTGACGGCCATGATGAAGAAATTAATAATCCACTTATTATTCAGCACAGTGAATGGCTGCAGGCTATTGGCAAGCAGTTTGGCAATTATCTGATTAACCGCTAATGTTTTACCAGGAAAGCTCTTCAAGAATACACTTTTTGTTTGAAGTGACACAGAATTGTAAGGAACTGGTATTTTGTGCAAAAAGCTGAGTTGCAGGTAGGTGGGCTACACGGAGACCCTCGTGGACCATCACTCTTTCAAAGTTGAAAGCAAATGGCCCTTTTTGCCGCTGTTATAACTCTTCCTGGAAATATCAGTTTCTCTATGGCATCATAACTCAAATTTAATATGGGAGCCGACATTGTTTTTCGTTTTCATGTTGAGATCTTGCTTAGAACTGGAGTGCTGGGCATCATCTTTTCAGTGGGAATTTAGAAAACGGCCTTGGATCTCTCTCCTGGTGACAGGAGATGTAACAGGGCCAGCATGTGTCTAGCTTTGCTTCATGCAGCAGTTCATCAGTCTCTGCTGCCTGATCTAGTTATTCAAAATAAATCACCTCCAATTTAAAGCCAAATGACAACATCATGAGATACAAATCCTTTAGCCCTGTTGCTGCTTTTCTTTAGGCCATTGATCTCCAAGTAGTGACCCCAAACTTTATAAAGACTACAGTGTCTTAAGGACTTGATTGAAATTCATCAAGATAGATGGGTGGGTTGACAGGAAGGCACACTTTCCAACATTTAAATAAACCCAGCTCTCGGTTTAATAAAAATAAATGTAGAAGCACTTATTTCTGACTGGCAGTGATCACTAGAGTCATACCCACAAATGACAGTGTTTGCTGTTCCTGATGCCTCAACATTCTCTAGAATTTCTCTGTAATGATTTTTCAAGGCTGTTTCTCTCTTCTACTGATAATATCCTAGAGTGTTAGCAAATTCTATTCTACCCTTCAATCCCTAGCTGTAAATTCCTTCCATCCTATCCAGCAATTTGTGGGGGAAAATTGATTCCTCAAATGCAAACATTTGATTTAATTTTTCAATGGGATAATCACTGATGGAGTGTCAGGCAAAGGTTAGCCAAGAGACTGTTCACATTAAACTCTTCCACTTTGTCATGGTTCATGAAACAGAGGTTTACAGAAAGCAATGGTTTCTGCCACTGAAAAAGGCATTTAAATGAAAAAGTCAGACCCTCTGTAGAAGTATTACAGTAGCTTTATTTCCAAAATTGGTTAATGGAAAGTCTTTTATGAGGATATCAATTACACCACTGCTAAAAAGTCAATTATGTAGTAATTGGAGGATAAAATAATGGATTTACTCTAGGTAAATTCAAAGTCATATTTGAAACATAGTCTTCATTATTACAGCCTTGATGTAGGAAATTAATTTTATCTATATAATGGAATTCATTAAATGCAAAGGTTTAGTGATAAATGTCTTGTACAAATGTAAAAAGTAGAGTAGAAAAATAAGATGAGGTTGAATTTTCACAGAGTACTGTTTTTTCAATTCCTAACCCATTTACTAATTAACTCCTCTTGATCACTTGCTTAAAGTGATTATGATTATTAAATGAGGAACTTATATGTTATCAATCAAATATATCAAGGATGAAAATAGGATTTTGACTTTTCAATATGCAAAACTTCTTTCAGTCCTAGAGTATCTTCATTGAGAACAGTCACAAGCAACTCGTTATGAGAGGTTTCTGAATTGTTGTATGGGCATCATTCCCATTATCCTGTCCTAGCTCTACCTTTCCTTTTCTGTATGAGCACCCTACTGCTTCCAGGGAAGCAGTGAGCTTGTGGGGTGACAGAAAACCTCATTGGGTATGGTATCATGCGACCTTTTAGAGAGAACATAGTCATGCTCTTGGCGCCATGTTTGAAAAAGGGTATCTCTGGGTAACCAGAGTGGTAGGAAGGATATTCTCCAGAGCTTACAAGACTTGACTAATAATATAGTGTGTCCTCTGAGAAGTCATCCTCTGTCCTACATCTTCAGTTCTTCCTTTTTATTACCTTTTGAAACAGAACCTAAAATATATTAGATTAATTCATTATACATGAAACCAACTTTCACATCCAAATGGACTTTCATTTTATTATTCCCTAAAAGTAATTGTTGAATGTATGCCTTATATCTAGTACTCTGTTACTGGGAAGATATGAAATTAACTTATTTATATAAAATTATTCTTTATTATAGGTACTTATAATTTATTGATCTTAAAAAAGCGTGCTAAACATTTTGGGTATTAATTTGTGTCCTTATTAGCTTTAATCATCAACTTGACACAGCCTAGAGTCATTTGAGAGGGAAGTGTATATTGAGGAATTGCCTAGGCCACAAACTGACTTATGGGCATGTATGTGAGAGATTGTGCTTATTATTAATTGAGGCAAGAGGACCCAGGCTACCATGGGCGGCATCATCCCTGGGCAGGTAGTCCAGGGCTATAGAAGAAAACTAGCTAAGTCTGAGCATAAGTGAATAAGCCAGCTAGCAAAAAGCTTCTTCCATGGTTCCTGAGGTGCTCTCCTGACTGTGAGTGGTTTCCTTCATTGGAGGAAATGTGTGGTGAAATAGCAAGCTCACATATCTTTAGGTTCCTGCCTTGAGTTCTTGCTCTGACCTTCCTCAGTGATGGAGTATGATCTTGAAATCTAAGATGGAATAAACTCCTTTACTCCTCAAGTTGCCTTTGGTCAGAATGTTTCATAGCAGTAATAGGATAAACATAGAACTATGAACTATCAGTTCCTAACATCTAAGCCACAATTTTAGTTGCAACACATAAGATATTCAGGGTTGTATTAGATCCATTCCAGATTGTGAGTTCTTGCAGGGGGTTTTATTAATTTCTGTCAACCTGAACTTTTGCATTCCAAGAGATTACTTTGCACATGACAGGAAGCATGCAATATTTATTAAATTGAATAAAAAATGTCAGATCAAGAATTGGGTTTGAATTCTTGCCACTCTATGAGTTTGTGTGTTGAACCACTGACCAATGCAATTGGTAAGAAACAGACAAGAAGAAAGTCTTTGTGTGGAATATTAGAGCTGGGTTCAGTGGGGTATAGTAGTCAGGGTATATTTCTAAATATACCCAGGTAGACATTTCTTTTTTTTTTCCTTTATTTTTTATTTCTTCAAGTTACAGCTCAATCACAGTCCCCTCCCTATTCCTCCCTCCAGCCCCACCCTCCAACCCTAAACACCCCATCTTCTTCCCCTTTTTTTTAAGTTTAAGGTATATCTTATTTCCCCCTACATTTTCCCCTTTCAGTCCAACAAATGGCTCTTTCTCTTATAATAATAAATACAATACAAAACAACAGAGGTAATTAGGCCACAGTTATGAGGGTTATATGGCTTAGTGTACATTCCTAATGTCCACTCCATATGTATTTGGCACCTGACTTTAACATTCTACTATCTAAGCATCTCCATGAGTTTAAAGTTCAATATCTAACTCAACATTCATACTAACTTGCAACACAATTTTAAAAGCATCTTCTTAGATCTATAACACTCTCTTGACTCCTAAACCACTCAAAATTTAATTATGAGGCTCTAGCTATCTGTTCTTCAACCACCTCAGAGACCTGAGAGGGATAAATATATCTGATTTTATAGGAAGTACAGGGGCTGCAGCTTCCAAAACTAAGAAATGACATACCAGTGGCTGCCTGAACAGTTCCCATTTTCTGTCCATACATTACAGCATCGATCTTCAGTCGTTTGGCCCCGTTTCTCAGACAGACATTGATTTTAGAAGCCCTTCTTTATACAACAAACAAATTGGCTGAGAAAGAAATAAGGGAAACAACCCCCTTCACAATAGCCACAAACAACATAAAATACCTGGGGGTTACTCTAACCAAGCAAGTAAAGGACCTGTACAACAAGAACTTCAAGCCCTTGAAGAAAGAAATGGAAGAGGCCTTTAGAAGATGGAAAGATCTCCCATGTTCATGGATAGGTAGGATCAACATAATAAAAATGGCCATCCTACCAAAAGCAATATATAGATTCAATGCAATTCCTATCAAAATACCAACACAATTTTTTATAGACTTGGAAAGAGCTATTCTCGATTTCATATGGAACAACAAAAAGCCCAGAATAGCTAAATCAATCCTGTACAATAAAAAAACATCTGGAGGTATCACCATACCAGATTTCAAGCTGTACTACAGAGCAATAGTTGTAAAAACAGCATGGTATTGGTATAGAAACAGACCAGTAGATCAATGGAATCAAATTGAAGATCCAGAAATAGACCCACACACTTATGGCCACCTAACTTTTGACAAAGAAGCCAAAAGTGCACAATGGAAGGACAGCATCTTCCACAAATGGTGCTGTTACAACTGGATGTCCATTTGTAAAAGAATGAAATTAGACCCATACTTATCACCTTGTACAAAACTTAAGTCCAAGTGGATCAAAGACCTTAACATAAGGCCGGTCACACTAAATCTACTAGAAGAAAAAGTGGGAGAAACCCTCGAACTCATTGGCACAGGTGACAATTTCCTGAACAGAACACCAACAGCTCAGGACCTGAGATCAACAATCAATAAATGGGACCTCATGAAACTGAAAAGCTTCTGTAAGGCAAAAGACACTGTCTCTCAAACAAAGCGGCAGCCTACAGACTGGGAGAAAATCTTCACCAACCCCACATCTGACAGAGGGCTAATATCCAAAATCTACAAAGAACTCAAGAAATTAAATGCCAAGAAACCAGGTAGACATTTCTAAAGACACATGTGTTGATTTGCGTTTCTATATCTGTGATAAAATATTGACGAAATACAACTTGTGGAGGAAAGGAATTATTTAAATTTTAGATTATATTTGATCATCAAATCAACCCAAGACAGGAATTGTAGCACAAACCATGCATCTGTTGCTTATTGGCTTATTCCCCATGGCATTCTCAGTTTTCTTTTTTAAACATGTAATGACCACCTGTCAATGGGTAGCACTGCTCACAGTCGGCTGGACTCTTCTACATCAATCATATTCAAGAAAATACCTCACAAATGGAGACATTTTCTCAATTTAGATTCCTTCTTCCCAGGTAGCACTCTTTTGTGAAAGTTGACGAAAGAAAGAAAGAAAGAAAGAAAGAAAGAAAGAAAGAAACTAGATAATACAACATGTACTAGTGAACTTGAAAGCAAATGGAGGACAAAAGTTACTAACCCAAACTGGTATTTCCTGAATCCTAAGAAATGTTTATTGATTGCTTTATATCTGTAAACTGACTTCATGTGGAATTATCTTTGTTTTGAAGACAAAACCATTACTTTTAGTGATAATTAGCAATTTTCAAGCATAATACTAAGGTAAAATTTCAAAATTTACATAACTAAGGTCTCAACTACTTTCCTTTTAGCTTACAGACCTTGAAAGGACAGCTCTCAAATTCATATGGAAAAACAAAAACCCGGAATAGTTAAAACAACCCTGTATAATAAAAAAAAAAAAAAACAAAAACAAAAAACAAAAACATCTGGAGGTATCACCATCCCTGATTTCAAGCCATACTACAGAGCAATAGTAATAAAAACAGCATGGTACTGCTATAGAAACAGATCAGTTGACCAATGGAATTGAATCAAAGACCTAGAAATAAACTCACACACCTATGGTCACTTAAATTTTGATAAAGAAGCCAAAACTGTACAATGGAAGAAGGACAGCATCTTCAACAAATGGTGCTGGTCCAACTGGATGTCCACATGCAGAAGGATGCAAAGAGAGTCATGTCTATCATTTTGCACAAAACTTAAGTCCAAGTGGATCGAAGACCTCAACATAAACCCAGACCCACTAAATCTAATAGAAGAGAAAGTAGGGATAAGCCTCGAACTCATTGGCACAGGTGACAATTTTCTGAACAAAACACCAATAGCAAAGGCCCTAAGGCCAACAATCAATAAATGGGACCTTATGAAACTGAAAATCTTTTGTAAGTCAAAGGACACTATCATTAGAACAAATGGCAGCCAGCCTACAGAGGGAAAAGATCTTCACCAACCCACATCTGACAGAGGGCTAATACCCAAAATATGTAAAGAACATAAGAAATTAAACACCAAGAAACCAAATAACCCAGTCAAAAATGGGGTACAGAGCTAAATCTAGATTTCACAATAAAGGAATCTCAAATGGCCGAGAGACACTTGAAGAAATGTTCAACATCCTTAATCATCAAAGAAATGCAACTCAAGATGATTCTGAGATTCCATCTCCTGTCAGGTTGGCTAAGATCAAAAACTCAAAAGACAGTACATGCTCGAGAGGTAGTGGAGAAAGGGGAACACTCCTCCATTGGTGTGGGAGTGCAAACTTGTACAACCACTATAGAAATCAGTCTGGTGATATTTTAGAAAACTTGGAATAAGTCTACCTCAAGACTCAGCCATACCACTCCTGGGCATACATACAAAAGATCCTCACCAAGCCACAAAGACATCTCTACTATATTCATAGCAGTTTTATTTGTAATAGGTAGAAACTGGAAACAAACTAGATGTCCTTCAACTGAAGAATGGATAAAAAAATAACTGTGGTACATTTACATAATGGACTACTACTCAGCCATTGGAAACAAAGAAATCATGCAATTTGCAACCAAATGGATGGGAATAGAGAAGCTCATTATGAGTGAGCTAACTCAGACTCAGAAAGATACACATGGCATATATTCACTTATAACTGGATTTTAACCACATAGTACAGGATAACCATCCAACAATCAATAGACCCAAAGGAATAGGAACATGGACTTGGTTACCTATTAGTGGGACACTCCACCCTAGTGGAACTGCCATGTATGCCTCCTGTACAAGAGGAAGCTCTAAGACCTCATGTGACTAATGATACATGGAGGCACCCCACACTTGGAGGGGTGGGATGGGTGCGAAAGGGGGTAGAGGGTGGCAGGGTGGGAGCGGAAGGAGGTGGAGGGAGGGGTGGTCATGAGATGTAACTTAAAGTAATAAATAAATGCTAAAAAAAAGTAGCTTACTCTGTCAAGAAGCAAAGAACAATAAATGCCGATACTCAAAAAAAAAAAAAAAAGAAGCAGAGAGAGATGAACGCTGATGCTCAGCTAGTCCTCTCCAGTTTAAACCTTCTGCCCATGTGATGGTGCTTCCTACATTAGAGTAAATCTTCCCACCTCAGTTAACTAAATCTAGTTAATTACTCACATTAATGCCCAGAGACTTATTTGCTTATTTTTTGTTCATTCTAGATTCGGTCACATTGTGGGTATTGACCATACACTTGGAGACTGTGATTAATATACCAAGTGGTGTGTCATGAAAAAAAACCCATAATGTGTGTATGTATGTATATATGTATGCAGGTATGTATGTATGTATGTTTGTATATGTATATATATGTATATGTATATATATATATACATATACACCTTACACCTCTAAATCTTTCTCATCTGTAAAAATAATGACAGCAATCCATGGTACAACAATCTGTTTTTAAATGGAATGGTTCATGTAAGTTTTGTTTCAGATTGATGAGATTTTGAGACAAACTGAGGCCTGTCTGGGAATTCACTTATCTATTTCCCATAATATTTGTTCAAATAAACAATAAAGGATGATAATCTGCACAGAGCTAGTGTGAGGTATTTAGATTGTGTAATTTATACAGCAAGTGCCAAATATGCTGTATAGATTTGAACTCTTCTTTCTCTTTGCCAACCTGCCAAACAGACTTAACCCCATATTTTCCATTTCTCTTGTGAGTCTTACTTTATTTTCCCATATTTGTGTATAAATTTCATGCTTCAAAGCAGGGTGTGGTGGCTCTTGCCTTTAATCCCAGCACTCAGGAGGCAGAGGTAGGTGGATCTCTGTGAGTTCAAGGCCAGCCTGGTCTACAAAGTGAGTCTAGAGCACCCAAGGATACACAGAGAAACCCTGTCTCGAAAAACAAACAAACAAACAAACAAACAAAAAGTTTCATGCTTCAAAAGATCAGAAGTTTCTCAACATTGAATCTTAATGAATCTAAAGCAATCATGAAAATTGGCCTCAGTCTATTGTCTAGATCTGTATAAATAGTTGCTTCATGGTTATAAAACTCACATTTGGTACTAGGTAGACATTCTAATTATTTTCTGGGCTCCTCTCCAATTTTTCAATGTGGTAGGCATTTGGTTATAAAGGTGTGGATAGAAAGTCTGGGATTTGCTGCCACTGATTTTGTGTAACAGTATTATAGTGATAAATCATTCATTATAGAGTTTTTTAATTTATTTTTTTATTTCTTCAAGTTACATCTCAATCACAATCGCCTTATAGAGTTTTAATTGAATAAAAATTATATATGCACTTACAGTTTCAGAGTTCAAACACAATATAACAAGACGGAGTAGAAAGATAAGGATAAAATACTCACACTAAAGGAAATTGAATAATAATCAAATATACTTGAATAATAAGACAATACACTTGCACAGTGAGGCAATCATGTGCCTGGAGACCTAGTGCAGCAAAGTATCTTTAACCTTCAGTCATCTATAGAGCCAACAAAAATAAAAATCCACATTGAGTCAGGACTTCTAGCTGAAGACAAAGCTATGAAAAAAATAAAATAAAATTTCCACAGCTCAGAGACCCAGAAGAAAGAAAACCAACAAATGTAGAAAACAATATATGCTATGCTCAAGTTGACAGGACTATGATTCAAGATAAATCATTGTAATAAGAGACAGTTATGATACAAGGACCTCAGTGGCAGCCAGTGGTGATGCCAGAGGCATGAAGGAAATATAACAGTGATGTCAGTAGATGCCTGAGAAAAGAGTGCAGGGAGGAGGAGCAAATGGAAATGCCACGAAGTTGGACCAAAAGGAGACTGTTGTGGTTTCCCAGTGAAGTGTGAACCAAAGTCTACACCCTCTCCCACTTATCTTTCTCCTCTGGTGTTGGGAGCCCACACATATCACTCCCCCTCAGTTAATCATTAACATGTGAGCTAATTGCTTCCTCTTGCTATGGGGCCTGACATGGCAGTTTAGCTAAGGTAAAGTGTCCCACTAGCAGGTAACAGAGTCCATGACTGAGACCACCCCTCCCTACTTGCTAAGGGATTTGCAAGAAGACTAAGTTGCCTATCCTCTATATTTGTATGGAGGCAGGGGTGTAGGTCTAGTCTAAGCTTCTTTCTTCTTCTTCTGATTAGTGTTTAAGTCTCTGTAAGCCTCTAGGTGCCTAGGTTGGTTGGTTCTACAGATCATCATGTGTTGTTCAGCCTGACTCTGTGATCTCTCTTAGCCTGTCTGCTTTTATTTATCTTCTTTAATAAATTTAAATATTAAAATCAACTTCAAAATTTTTACTGAAATCTCTTCATTATTTTTCTCTTTACCAACATAGTCTCATCATTTCTTTCTAGAGTCAGAAGAAAAACATTCTCAAAATACAAATTGTATTACTATCAATCCTTGACTTAATACAACTTAAATTCTACATAAAGCCCTTCAAGGTTCACTTCTATACTTCTATATTATTCATTTCTTCACCATTTTCTTCAGAAATTTTTAGTTTAAGTTCATGGAACATGCCAAGTTACTTTTAAGAAAACCCAGATTTTGTTGGCCTGGAGTTCTCCTCCTATTCCTCTGGGCACAGACATTCAATAATTGCTGAGGTCCAGTGGCTCCGCTACTGTACTATTCCCAGTCAATTCCTACTGCTATAATCATCTTCCCATGTTTTTTTTTCAATCTTGGCTTATGGTTACTTTTAAAATAGCATTGTAAGATATAGTTATTTTTTATTTACTGGTATATTTTCTCCAGTGCAATGAAACCTCATGAGGAAGGTGACTGGGTATGGCTGTGCTTCTTTTGGTACTTGTCACACAGTAGGCCAAGAATCGATGATTAATTAATCAATGATTAATTCTTGGAGTAGTGCACTAATGCCTAGGTGCGCTGACTGCTGTTTTTCCTTGTGCTCAGCATAGTTAAGTAGGAAGATTGACTTCCTGTTAGATAGATACTCCTACTCTACATTAATCTTTTCAGAAATTGGTTGGGCCTGAGGTATAAATTTTCATGACTTTTGGAGGTACAAAACTCAAAACCCACCAGCTACTGTGACCTCTGCATAACTGACCATGAAATGAAATGGATGTGGATGTTGGAGGATTGTGATATGTTTTACTTTTGTGTTGAATATGTAATCATAATTCAGTGAACAGCATTGGGGGTCGTTTCAATAAAAGTTAGTTATATGTTCAAATATATGCTTCTCAATGTTGATAGCTTTATGATATGTGTTTCCTGGTGCTTTACAAATGACTTAAACCCTGGAAATTTTGAAGTGCAAAGCACAACTTTTGTAATCTGAGATCATATATGATGCTTGGGGAAAATTGATTTGGGACCAAATCACAGTTTACTCCCATTCATTAAGATCTGTTTTTATAGATGGCTGATTAACAATGCAAGTAGTCCAAATATTTTAAGATATGATAAAATATTTAAAGATAAGTTAAAATAATTATAAACATTATTTTTATTCTTCAAAAGAACAGCAGGATATAATCCTTTCATAAAATTCCCACTTGTCATCTCTAAAGATGAATGAGATGTGACTAGTCTCTTACATAGAATATATATTTACCAGTAGCTTGATATAGATCATTTTTAAAGTATGATTTTATTTTAAACATCTAGAGGAAACATTGATCCCTCGTTTTTCATTTTCTGCTCATGAAGCTGATTGATTTCTAAATTACTTTGTTACCATGATCCAATTTAGGATTTAAAATCCCACAATGACAAGGATTTCATGTTATGAGGAAGTTTCAATGTTCAGTGCCCAAGTCACTTTTTATTATTAAACTAGACACTTGGGGAGAACATGAGCTCTTTTCACTGCCAGAAAACCATTGGTGCACTGCAGCTGCACTCAATCTAGCTGAGATCTGACCTCGCATGAAATTTCAAGAATCTTGGCTTTTGATATGGAAGCAATATGTTTGTTTATGACTCTGTGAGCAAGGCAGAGGCCCAGAGGCCCTGTTCACTTCTATTTTGAACTTTTTGAGAATTTAATAGCGTCAACACCTGTAAGAAGCTGACATCAATGAAAAATGCCACAAATTTTACTGAACAAGCAGTTAACAAACAAATAACACTTTATTGACATATAATTTAAATAGAATAAAACTCATCCATTGTAAGTGTACAATTTAATGATTTTTCTGAATTTTATTATTTGTAATATAAGCCAGCTTTAGAACACTTTTTAGAAGATTTTTGTACCATTTACATGCAATCTCACTTCTTACTCCAGCCAGCCAATTGCTGACTTACTTTCTGTTAGTTTGAGCTTTCTGGACATTTATTATACACAGATTCATGTCATATTGTATCTACCTTTTAAAACTTGCAACATGTTTCTGAGGTTATTTGTATTGTAGCATATATCAATGCTTTTAAAAATAATTATTTTATTTTTTAAGTGTATCCCTGTGTGTCTGAGTAGTGTATAAACATATACATATACATATATATATATATGTGTGTGTGTGTGTGTGTGTGTGTGTGTGTGTGTGTGTGTGTGTGTGTGCACCCCTTGCGGATACTAGCCTGCAGAAGTTAGAGGAAAGGATCAGAATGCTTGGAACTCGACTTACACGAGTTGTGAGTGAACATGTGGATGTTAGGAACTGAACTCAGGTCCTCTGCAAGAGCATCAGGTGCTATTAACTGCTGAGCCATCCCCTCAGCTCCAAGGACTTTGATTTTATTGCTGAGTAGCATCTCACAGTATAGATAAACACAGAAATGTTAATGAGCACTTGGGTTGTTTCCAAGTTGAAGCTACTATGAATTGTGTTGCTATGAGCATTTGTGTATAAATTCGTGGGGACCTGTGTCTTCATTCTCTTGGGGATATATGTAGCTAAGAATGGATCATATACTTGAATTTTTATATATTATTAAAAAACCAAATGGAGTATTTTCCATTGCAAGCTGCAGCATTTACAAAGTTAAATGTGAGATAAAAATCTTTAAGAAGCTTATGATTGAAACTGGACATGGTGACTCATGCTTGTAATCTCAGAATTTGCAAGACTGAGGCAGGAGGCATACCATAGGTTCAGGTCAGCCTGGGTAAAATTAAGAAACAAAAAAGAAATCAAATGATATGACTCCCATATATCACTAGACTGCCAGAAAGTGTGCAAATACAATAAGGCTACAGAATTTTTTGTCTCTTAAAGTTTTGTCTGAGGAGACTCCTTTGAGATATGTCTTTAGAGATGATGTAACAGTTTCAGAGAAATCACAAACTTATCAAAGCAAGAAGAAATACATAAAGTCCCGAGCCGACAGTCTTCTATAGAAAAATGTTCACATGGCCATTTTGGATTTTTGGTTGGGACAACGAATCCCTGCGTCATTATGTGGGGGTGAGTTATGAACAATCTAAGCTGCATGAACATTGAACTATACAGAATGTGCTAAAACATTATGAAAATAAGTCTGTCAATGACCAGTCATCAGAGACAGGGATCTGAAACTTGAAAGAGAAGCAAAACAGCTGGCTGAATTTTCTTCACTGCAATTGCCTTTGAGCTTTCCATTCATCAGGGAGAAAAGCGGAAGAGAACCCTTTTCATCTCAGGTAGCCAAACACCTCTAACTTTAACTTTCAACTTTAAGGGGGCCGTGGAGTTACCTTGATGTATATTTCCTAGGGTTTTCGTGTGAAGGAACAGAACAAAAGTAAAGAGGTTCCTAGACTGGTGCAGGCTTTGAGTAATATATATGAATTTCTTTGGGTTAAGTGGGGGCATTGAGCTGGCCAAATATTATTTTGAGAAGGTTCTTAACTAACAACATTGCCTAAAGCAGTAGTAGACAATGATAAACAGTTTAAGTCACATGGTTTCCCTGAATCACAGCAGTTGGTGAACAATCTTAAGAAGCCAAGTAGAGAAGAGACATTGTTGATGTCCAGGGAGCTGACAGTGTTTAGGCATTCGATGGGAGCATCTTGCTCAAAGTCAGCAGAACCCATGTAAGAGAAAGAGCCATTCTACATCTCACTAGTGCCTTAAAGTGCGCTAGACAATGCTGGCATGGAATGCTGTGTCCCCTTCCTTGAGTCCCTTACTAGCTTAGTAAGACATAGGGAAGTTAGAAGCCATAGCTAGTGCTTGGTAGGAGAAGGTAGGGATTAAAAAAGAAACTAACATTTTATACATGCCTCTAACTGTACAAAAGTCTTTGGAGTCTAGAGGCTAGCTGACCCAGAAAGAAAATAGAAACCTTTGGTTAAAGGAAGGGAATGCATGAAGTATGGTCAACATGCATACAGCTTTTCAATATTGAAACAAAGCTGTGACTGAGACCAAAGGAAACTAGAGAACTTTTCTTCCACATGTGCTAAGTTAGTGACAGGACTTGCGTGAGATTTTACATAAGAGGGAAGACCACTGGCAGCCTATTTAATGATGGTGTGGTATCAAATAATAAATACATCTTCTGCATTCATCCTATGTTCATACTACTCTTAGGTCATTCAGTACAATGTTTTTGGACTTGTGTAGCATGTTAATGGGTATTAAACTCGCAAAATAAATTAGAACCAAACTTTAACAAACAAACAAAATCACTACAAACCATATTATCCCATGAACAAAAAGCAGATGCTAAATGATAGCTACATGTTAAGAAAACCAATTTGAAAATTATGTTTTGAGAAGATAGAATGCATGTCCTTAAAGTTCTAAAGATTGTCTTAATCAGCAACAAAGAGTAGGGTTATGGTGGTGTCAAAAAATGTAAAGCTGACCTATTTAAAAAGAGACATTCACAAGAAAACTTTGATATTCAAAGTAAGAAATTTTCACATCCTCCTTTTTCCTCTTTGTGTTTGACATCTTAGGTTCTCAGAGAATACTCTACTGGCTTGAAAGAGTTAAGGTTTCATTCTACACACCTTAGCACCAGGGACATCTGAACATGTGTAGTGAGAAGATAATTTATTCACTGAGCTCAAAAGGGCTATGAATAAGCTAAGTAGAAAAAAATTTAGGGGGAGAGAGATCAGTACACATCACCTTACTGTCAAAAATTTAAACCAAACAGCATGTTCCTGTATATTATTCCCCTAAAAACCAAAAGGAAATGAGAAAGTTCAGATTGTAAATGTCAGTGCACTGTTATGTTATAGAGTTAGTTAAAAAATACATATTTGCAACTTTAAGTGTAGTTCAGCAGAGCTTCAGGGAGAAGCTAGAATTTTCTAATGGAAAAATTTGATTTGCAGAGAGTATTCTGAAACTATTATTAGAAGTAGAAAGTATGAGAGTGGGAGAGATGGTGCCAGCTTCTTAGACAGATATAGCTTTCACTTTCTCTTTTTTAAATTTATTTTTTATTTCTTCAAGTTACACCTCAATCACAATCCCCTCCCTACTTTCCCCTCTAGTCCCACCCTCTCACCCTCTTCCCCCTTAACCCCCATCCTCTTCCCTTTTTTTTTTTAAGTTTAAGGTATATCTCCCCCCCCAACAGCTCCCCCTTCAGTCCAACAAATGATTCTTTCTCTTATAACAATAAATACAATACAAAACAACAGAAATAAATAGGTCACAATTATGAGAGTTATAGGGTTTAGCATACATTCCCAATGTCCAGTCCATATGTATTTGGCACCTGACTTTAACATTCTACTATCTAACCATCTCCATGAGTTTAAAGTTCTATATCTAACTCAGCTTTCATATAATTTGCATCACAATTTTAAAAACATCTTCTTAGATCCAGAACACCCTCTTGATTTCTAAACAACTCAAAATTTAACTATGAGACTCTAGTTATCTATTCTTCAACCACCTCAGAGACCTGAGAGGGGTAAATATATCTGATTATATAGGAAGCGCAGGGCCCGCAGCTTCCAAAACTAAGAAATAGAATCATGTGGGTCTACTCAGTACTTATTTTGCCTCCTGGTGAGGATTTCTGGATTCCTTGGATGAGGAGGTGTACATCATTCCCATGTCTTTATCATGCACAATCCTTAGTTTTGTTAAGTCAACACACTCTGAACACAGTTCCAACTTCTCTCAGTTATGGTCTATTCTTAGAAAAGATTAAGTTTCTGTAGTCTCAATATGTGATGAATAGCCCAAAGTTTATTGAGCACATAACCAAATATGACATTCAGTATCTCACTTAATTCTGGCAGAGCCCAGTGAAAAGGATGTTTTATGGGTAAGAAAACCCAGTCTGAGATACCCTCAATTTTTCCTGAAGGCATATAAGTTACACGATGAATCAAGATTAAAGAGAGATCTGTTTTACTTGACAGTTCCTATTTCCACACTAAGTAACAGTCAGAAATAAAACTGTGGAGCTTCCACAGTCCGCAAGTGCTACCTGTAGCTAGGGACCATTACTACACCTCAATCCCAAGGCTTCGCTGGTAGAGAGCCCACCCTGTTGTTTGTGTCATTTCCCTTTTATAGGAATTCTCATGGAATGGTCTGTGTTTAAACATCTACTTCTTGTCATTAATTTTTTAAAAAATTGTGTATTTGTGTGTATGCAAGTAATGAGTGAGAGGATGATGTCAATTGTCCTGCTTTATCACTTTCTAACTTATCCTTTTGTTTCGGGGTCTGTTATTAAACTTGTAGGTAGGCTGGCACCTGGCAAGCATCAATGATCCATCTGTCTCTTCTGCCAACAGTGCTGGGCTTATAGGTGAGTGTGGACTCCCATGGTCCTTTAAATAGATGCTGGAGCTTTGAACTCAATTCCTTGTGCTTATTTGTGCCTTAAGTGCTCTTGCTGACCTGTTCAAGAATTTGCCCACTCCTGTAATTACTAATTATCTCAAAGAAACCCTAGGAATGCATTGATCCTCACTACATCCCTGTATTCTAAAACATGTATTTTAACTCCTGGAGAATTACTTTGTTTTTCCATGCGTGGACTTACCTTAGTGTCATGGATTTTAATTTCAAGGGTACTCATGCAGAAAGAGGTTGATTGTCCCAGCTTGTTTGTTCTTTCATTTGCAAATGTCTTTTAACCTCTTGCTGTTTCCCAAGAGTTTCCTTGGTGCATTCCAGAGCTGGGCTTTCACAGTCTGTCCCTTTATTCTTCATCTATGTCAGTGTCACAGAGTGTTCTGTTCTCTCTTGCCTTCATTTGCTTCTCTTTGGACTCAGATGATCTGCCTTATACTGAGAGGAACTTCCTTTCTTACTTTATCTTTAGATAAATCTTAATTCCTTTCTTCTTTATCTTTAGAATACATGGTATCTTGAATTAAGATGTTGCTACCAGAATTAAAACCCCACTAAGTACTTAGCATAAGGCAGGGTACCTTACCATCTATGACTGTTCATGCACATGAAAAAAAGCAATAACTATCTCACATGTCACTGAGAATAATACAACACGATGTTTACAGCAAACGTCTCTGTTCCTCCTTTCTTCTACTTTTCCTCTTTTTTTATTATACTGAACTAATATTTTAACTCCTTTGCACTTCTTTTTGGCAATTAACTCTTACTTTTTTTATTATACTGAACTAATATTTTAACTCCTTTGCACTTCTTTTTGGCAATTAACTCTTACCATGGTCAAATAATTCTGTTTCACATTGCTGCTCCAAACCTGGCTTTTTTCATCCCCCTTTGCTGATTTTTACAGTTAAATGGAGAATTCAATATTTATTAACTTTTAAATGTGTATCAGAAACCACCCAAAAATCTCACAACTGTACAATTGAAAATGGAGAATGGGGCAGAAGAGGTAGCTCAGTTGATAAAATACTTGCTTTGCAATTACTAGGACATGACTTCAATTCCCAGAATGCACATTAAAGAGCTGTCTTCACACATGCTTGTAATCCCAGCATTGAGGGGGAAGAGATGGGCAGATACCTAGGGCTTGTAGGCCAGCCAGTGTAGTCTACTTGGAAAGCTCCAGGACAATGGGAGATTCTTTAAAAATAAAGAAAAAAGTTAGATCTAACAAGATGGATCAGTGATTGAAGGCATTTGTTTCATAATGATGCCAGCATCAGAATGTAAATTCGTGAACATACATAAAGGTTGAAGGAGAGACCAATTGTAGGAAATTGTCTTTTGATCTCTATACATGTGCTGTAACATTTCACACACCGACTCACACACAGACACATACACACACACACACACACACACACATACACATACACAAACAGAAAGCAGAGTCAAGTATGGTAGTGCACACTTGTAAACTCTGTACTAAGAGGCTGAAGAATGGGGCTGAAAGTTCAAGGTCAGGCTAGATTGTATATAGTGAGATGTAAGAAGGGCTTATGGAGTAGAGAGGGAAATGGATCTTCTGGATTGGTAAACCCTCTGTAGTACTGGCAGGTAGTGTGCCCTTGAGAGGGTCAGGAAGCTTTATCACACCCTAGACCCCATACATTGTTGTATGCTTCTCTTCATTTTGGCTAATCCTGAGTTATTTTCACATGTAGAAAACTGAATATAGATAAAAACCCTATACTGACAGTATTTATAGTAGATCATAGACCTAAATGTAAGCTCTTAGAAAATAACATTAGGAGAAAATATTCTGAGTTTGACAATGACTTTTTCATTGTCATGTAACACTACCTGTAAAGACATTCACATGACAAACATCTTCATGAGAGAAAGAATAAGCTAGCCTTCATGAGAATTGAAAACTTCTACTCTGTAAAACATATTGAAAGAAAAAAAGAAGACAAATTTGAAGGCTTAGAATATTGGAAAATATTTTTAGGAGACATATCTAATAAAGAAGTGCTATCAAAATGTTCAGAACTCAGTAACACACGCATACACACACACACATACACACACACACACACACATAACATGCATGCACACACAGTACTGAATTGAGTATGCACAACTCAGTAACAAGAAAATGAACAGTCCTCCCTGAAAATAGTACAGAGATCTGAACAGATACGTCAATAAAGACACAAAATGCCAAATAAATGAGTGGAGGAGGCTGTATGTCATATCCACTAGATAATTCAGATAATTGCATATTATTGAAACTGAGATACCATTATATATGTATTATTCTGGCAATAATGTAGATCACAGACAACACTACATGTTGGCAAGAATGTGGAACAAGATATGGATTTATTTCATTCTGAAATGTAGAATATATGTCTGCTTTGGAAGAATATTTGAAAGGTTTTTAATAAAACTAAAGAGATCTTTATATACAATTACAATTCAGCAATGGCCATCTGTGGCAATTGCCTGAAGGAGTCAAACCACATGTCCACATGAAAACCAGCAATGGATGTCTGGAGTTGTTTTATTCATCATTATTAAAACTTGGAATTACCAAAAGTAGCTTTCACTAGGTGAATTGGTAAATTGTGGAATATCCAGATAATTGGTGTTATTTGGTGCTATAAAGAAATGGGCTTCTAGTGTATGAGAGGGCATAGAAGAATCTTCAATATATATTTAATAGAAGAAAAGTTTCCATACTCTATAATTTCCACTAC
>CAJQZJ010032273.1:3871419-3885393 GCA_907164525.1 Lophiomys imhausi | reverse complement strand
ACATTTGTCAAAACTCATAGGATGTATAGTACTAGGAGGGAACCCAAAGGAAAACCATGGACTAAAAATGAACAAGGTGTATCAATGTGAAGGCAGGTGCGCTAGTTACTCTAGTTACGGGGCATGCACCACTGTGGTATGGGGTGCTGGTAGTGTAGAACGCTGTGAGTCTGTGGGGCCGGGAAGACATGTGAACTCCATACTTACCGATTAAACTGTGAATCTAAAAGTGCTCTAAGAATTAAGCATATTAAAATGTATAATGCACATTTATGCCATGACTTTTAAACTCAATTGTTTTGTGACTCATTTATCTGAATGTGGTTACAATATCCGTTTTGTAACATTTTGTTGTTCTTGTCATCACTATCATCAGTGGCTAGATGATTTTATTCTTGGAAACATCTTCTTCACCTAATGAGTGACTTTATAAAATGAATTTATCTATCACAAGAACCCTACAAGGCAAGTAGACCATATGATGTTTTCTCTGGCTTTCAAAGAAGTTAAATGCCTTGTGACAGGTTGCAGAGATTGTAGGGTAGAGCTAGACTTCTGCTTCTCTTATGCTTGTCTCAGACTCTTGCTCTAATGCTCTGCATGAAGAATGAATTTAGTCGATTAACCAGTCCCCTGGACTTGGACAGAATACAATGCAACTTGTAAACATTTGTTTTTTCTTGAATAACAGAGAGTTCAATGCTTGACAACTGTTCATAGAGCTAGTGTGATACAACAGGATACTTACGTCCTGTCATTTTCATATAAAAGCAAATGTTCATGGGTCAGATCCAATTATGCTTATTGTTCTTCTTTTGAAGCTAACAACATTCCTGATTTCTAGAAACAAAAATTATAAGGGTATTGATAATAAAAGCAAAGGACATGAATATGTATGTAAAGATATAGCATTTCTATACTACTCCTCATAATAGAACAGATGATGATTCAACAAATAAATTTCTCAGAAATTGCTGAAAGAAGAATATTTTATGAAACCACAAAATGAAGACATATTGGGAAGTGACTATTTTAATTCTCAACTTTGTGTAGTGCAGTAAATGAGGGACTGTATCAAAACACCTTCTAAAGATTTATGAGAGAGATGACTGTTAGCTGTAACAGAATTATTTATTCCACTGTAATAGAAATTTAGGTGAGCACTTGGTCACTTGATTAAAGTCTATATTTCCTAGCCTTTTAAAAACATATATGTGGCTTCATGACTAGGTCTAGTTCATAAGAATTTACTTTAACTGACATGCACAAATTTCCTGTTGTGTTGCAAAGAGAGATCTGCTTCCTTCCTTTTTTTCCCAACATAATATATTAATTGATTATTTTGAAATTTCACTTAATACATCCTGATGGCAATAACTTCCCAATTTTCCCTTGTGCCACCCCCCCCCAAAAGGAAAAGAAAGAAGAAAACAAACATACAAACCCTTTAAAATTCGAATTTGTGTTGCCCATATACTCACTGGAGTGTGGTCAACCTCCCAGTGACTAGCCCCTTAAAGAAAACTGATCACTCCCCGCCACACACACCCTATCCAGAAGCCATCAGTTATGGAGAGCTACATTTCAGGATCCTTATCACAATAATTTTCTTCAGTGGCTTCCTGTCTGGCCTGTTACTTTTTAGATTGTGGAGGTGTGGTTAGGATAGTCACAGAAGTCTTCTATGACTCCCTTTCTCAGCTGTGAGTCTGCAATCATCAATACCACTTTACAATCAGCAGGAGCACGAATCATAGACTTCTACATGTTTTCTGGCAAGTGGGGTGAATATGTGAAAATTGGAACCTGAGCAACCCTGTACTACAAGATGGACCCATGTACTGAGGGTGGTAGAGCAGCCCATCCCCTCACTTTTTTAGTGTGTGAGAAAACCAGATTATGTTCTCTAATCTTTTTTTGTTTTTAATCTCTTTTACAATATATGAACTAATTGATGATTGATACAAAAATCAATATCAAAACTATATCATAGACAACTTGTATTTGTCACATATTATTTTAAAGTGAACAATGATAAGTGACTATACTTATATTTTCTCTCCAGAGTTTAGTTTCACATTTTCTATTGCTTTGGGTTGAAAAGGCTTCCAACGAGAGAGGGCAAGAGAGGGAAATGGAAATAAACTTCAAATGACAATAGTTTAAATCATCTATTTTGCTTCATTGTTCTATAAATCTGTTTTGATGGCAATTTAATGCTGTTTTTCTTTCTAAAGATTCATAGTATATCTTGAAATCCTGAATGATAATTCCTCAATATTGTTCTTTTAGCTCATGATAGTTTTGAATATATGTGCTCTTTTCTTTTCTATATGAATTTTAGTTTTCTTCTATTTCTATGAAGAATGCTGTGAGGATTTTTATTGGTATTGTATTGAATATGTAAATTGTTTTGGTAGAATAATCATTTTTGAAATATTAATTCTACCAATCTATAAGTATGTGATGTCTTTCCATTTTCCAGTGATTTTTCTTAATTTATTTTTTTTCAGAAATTTAAAATTTTCACTGTAGAGGTATTTCACATCCTTGGTTAGGTTTATTTCTAGATTTTAAAATTTGTTTTGAGGCTATTGTGAATGAGAGTGTGTCCATATTTCTTTGTAAGTGTGTTTATTTTACATAGAAAGGCTACTGATTTTGGTAAGTTGATCTTGTATTCTGCTACTTTGCTGAAATTGTTGTTCTGTTCTAGAAGTTTTCTGGTGGGATTTTGGAGATAACAGATTATCTGTAATATATAATCTCCTGTACATATTGTTTTTATTTCCTCAGGAGAGGGGATGAGATGAGAGCCATACCCAAGCTTTATGAAAACATGGCTTAGGCTGAGCCCAGAGCATTTCTATCTAACTATCCCTTGACCTAGGCCTGAAACCTTCTAACCTCCATAGAATCTAATCTTCTGTAAGTTCAAGCCTTGAAGGCTTCAGCTTCCAGCCTCTATCTGCTAACCTAAACCTAGAATGTTTTCTGCTTCAGGGACTTACTCCTGAATAAACCCACCCTTTCCAATTCTTTCTAAACTCTAACTGGTTGGTTCACGTCACTTGTTCTGGCTCAAAATTCCTCTCCAAGATGACTGAATTAGACTAGCTTCTCTTGACTTCTCACAGAGTTTCTCTGCTTGGAAAAATTGCCTCTGAACTCCATGAACCAAACTGCTCTGACTGTACAAACTGAACGAAACTGAATGGAACTACATGAACTCAACCTCACTCAGCTGAACCATACTGAACCTAACTCTACTCTCTCTCCCTCACTGCTCTGAAGTAGCCTCTCCTTCCTGTCTGTTTTCATGATAGGTGGGTGTATCCTATCTTTGAATCATTCTGTCAAATCGTTCTCTGATTCGTCACTTTGTCTGCCTTTCAATTAGATGTTATTGTTTGGTATTAAAGGTGTGTAGTAATGGCATGTCTGTGTTCCAGCCAGATCACACAGACCTAGGTCTTCGGATGTAATCCCTTTTCAGAGTAGCCATGTTGCTGTATTAAAATTCTTCTACAATCTGCAAAAAGGGATAATTTAACTTCTTTTCTTATTTACAACCCTTAATTTCCTTCTCTTGCCTTATTCTAGCTAGTGTTTCAAATACTTTACTGAAAAGTTGTAGGGCTAGGTGAAAGTCTTGTTTTGTTTTCTGATTGATTTATTGTTCTTTTTGAGACAGGGTTTTTCTGTATAACAGACCTGGTTGTCCTGGAACTCACTTTGTAGACCAGGCTGACTCAAACTCATAGAGAGTCAGCCTGCTTCTGCCTCCTGAGTGCTGAGATTAAAGCTGTATGCCACCATGCCTGGGTCTGGCCCTTGTTCCTGATTTTAATGGGATCACTTTGAGTTTTCAAATAATGTTGTCCATAGATTTGTCACATTTGTCATAGCCTTCATGTTGAGCCATATTCCTATGATTCTATTACTTCTAGGAGAAGCAGTAGGCTTAGGTGAATATGATCAAATATATTATATGAGTCTCAGGGTGCTTTAGCAGTTAAGATCATTTTCTAATGTTACAGAAGACCCAGGTTTGATTTTAAGAACCCACATGATGTCTCACAATCATCCATAATTTAAGTTCCAGGGAATCTGATACCTTTTTTTTTTTTTTAGCTCTGCAGGCATGAAACACGCACAGGACACACAGACATACATGCAAGCAAAACACTCATACATGTGAAATAGAAATAATAAACTTGAAAACTACATTGTATGAAATTTCCAAGTAATTAGTGAAAATATTGCACCAAAAATGGCAATCATGTGGTAGTCCTGTTCTCTAAGGAGCAAGTCAGCTTTTCTGTTCCACCCTTCTTGAGATGGTACACTGAGACTTATGTACCCAAGTCACTCTAATGCCACACCTCTACAGGTTTCTTAATTAATTTTCCTTTTATGCACATGGTTTTATCTTAAGTAGCATTTCTAGGATTTACTTCCCTATCTTTGAAATGGAAATAGATAACTTTTTTCTAAATTTCACAAGCATTGCCTGGGCTTGTGATGCTCTAAAGATATCATTGTCTTGTGAGGAGAACACAAAAATCCAGCTCCACCGTAATCATATAAAAAGTGTGATACTATCCCTCTTCTCCTCTGCTCCTAACAAAAGACTGAATTAATTTATGGGACAAATCTGTCAGGAGATGGGATAGAAATGCTGTTGCTAACGCTCAAATCCATTCACTTGTACAATCTGGTGTTAGAATTTTGAGCTAGGAATCATAACTACAATAGACTTTCATTTAGACGGCCACTTCCAAGAATGGGAAGTAGCATGCTGTGGAAGAGCCTTCTGTTTAACTTGTATCTATTTGGCGTGGGTGCTGGAACCAAAAGGAGTAAGTACGTGGTCTGGGAACCTAATGATTTAGGTGTGCCATTATCACATGTTCCTTTCCTTCCTACTGCTTTCTCATTATTCTAGACTTTTTACTTGCTCTTCAAACCTCTGCTACTTAATGAGTTCACATATTCATCCAGTTCTCCACCAGGATGCTGATTTCCTGATACAGGAAATTCATTAACATGCACAAATAATAACAACTGGTGTGTGTGTGTGTGTGTGTGTGTGTGTGTGTGTGTGAAAATGTCCAAAGCAACAGGTGAGGTCCTTAACACAAGTTCTTGTTTTCAGATCTGTGTGTTATTTTTGTTTTAAAAGGAAGTTAAGTAAGTAGTCCGGAAAAAGAAAATCAGGAAAGACCTAGGGAATATTGGGCAAATGTGGGTCCTTTAGAATTTAAGAACAATATTCACGTTGTAGAAGGAACAATGTCAAGAATATAGAGTTCTGTTTGAAAGTACCCTTTCAACACTTCGAGACTCTAGCTCATGGAGTCTCACCCCTAGCTGAGGAGCTATTAGCAGTTGGTTGCTGCTATGGGACTAGGAGTCAGTTTCTTCAGGGATGTGGCTCCAGAAAGGCTAGTAATGCTCCTGTAATGTTCTTATTCCTAGTAACATGTTAGCAGCACTTAAGTGGACTCACTGGGCTTCAAGAATGAGCACACAAAGTTAAGATGGGGAGTGGTGTAGATATAGGAAAGAAATAGGGTGAGAGTGGGGTAGGGTGTAGTTCTGATCAAAATACTATGTGAAATTCTCAGACATTAAAAAGAAAAACAGAAAAAGAAGAAATTTAGGAAGTGATCCACACTCAAGTCTTTTCTTTTTCTAAACAGCTGCAGGAACTGTGAAGCATACAGAATAAACTTTGATCATCTAACACACAGAAGTTTTGAGTTCTTTATGGCAGAGAAAGGAGGATATGGAATCATTGTTTTCTCTAATATCACTGACCAGAAAAACAAGATAAATATAGCTGCATCACTTAAAGGGCAGTTTTTTTTTTCACACAGAAAAATATGTTTATGAAATACCTCTGTACTTGAGTCTTAATATCATTATTTTAAAGTTTTAGCAGGAGACTGGCAAAATGTCTTTATATCTCATAATCCAATTAAGAACAAGAATTAGAATTTGTTGTAAGCCACACTTCCTTTTGAGGCATATTTGTGCCTCTTCTCTCTCTTTTGTTCTTTCTTATTGTGTATGAGGAAAGCTATTGTACTTATCACAGTAGAGGGATAGGGATGATATGTAACTTGCACAACCTCAGGAACCCTGCCCCCTCAGACCTCCTTACAGTCCTGGGACCATATACAACCTGTAGAGGTCTATCTTCAGCTATACTCGCTCTATCTAGAGCTTCTTTTTTAAAATAATTTATTTTTTATTTCTTCAAGTTACATCTCAATCACAATCCCCTCCCTACTCCCCCCTCCAGTCCCACCATTCCACCCTCCTCCCCCTCAACCCCCCCATCCTCTACCCTTTATTTTTTAGAGCTTCTTAATAGTTATTCAGCCTTGAACTCACCAATGAATTAGTCTGATCCACTGATGAAATTAGGTACCTCATAACCCTATCACCCCTCAATAGGGCCACCAGCTAGGGACCAAGCCTTTAACACATGAGTCTTTTGTCAGAGGATACTTCCTATCCAAACTATAGCATGCTGTTCTGTATCCTTTCTGAGACTATACACTTCCTCTAGGTCTGGACCCAATCATCAACTATTGGCACAGCTTGCCTTCCCCGTTTCCTGGCTCCTTCTCTGTCCTTGTGATGTTGATAATGATATTGACCACCATCATGAAATGACTCAAGTATCCATCAGTTTAACCTTAGATCTTCCAAGAACCTTTCTTGAGATACGTTCACTCTGAGTCAGGGTTTGAAGTTCGTTTTTACAAATCACTGTGATGGGTTACTTACTAAGGTAGGGGAACTTTGACAGCTGTGACAGAATGCTTCTGAGGATAAAATGCAGAGGGGAAGCAGCTGCAACCATTCTTTAAAAGAGAATCAATGCTTGTCAGCGGCCCCACCATCTTGTATCAACATTGCTTCAGTGGCTTGAACTCAGTTAGCTTGTGACAAATCCCTCTCCTAGGACCCCTCTGCTCCAAAAGTAAGTTAAGGGTAACAAAAGAACAGCAGTTCTGGTGTGTTGTATTAATCAACACCAGAAATATCATTTTGAGACTGCTATTCTCTCCACCTCTAGAGATCATTTAACTAAAATTCCTTGTTAGCTTAGAATTACAATACACAAAATGTAAGAAAATATTTGCTAAATTATGTTGCTCAACTAGGTACAATTACAGGTTTATAGCTATTAAATTATTTCTATAAGTTTTCTCTATGGCACATTAAGAAATTCCAACCAACAAATGCCGTGTATGCTATTGTTTTCTAGTGTGCTTCCCCTCACAATACTCAGCTCTTATGAACTTTGAAACTGATATGCTAATGTTCATGCTAAGAATCGGACAATAAGTGTAGTAGAGTACATTGTGATCATAGAAGGACAAACACAGCAAAATAGATTTCAGGATGAGTTCTAGAAACATAAGGGAGTGGCTGTATTGTTACTCATGGCAAATTGATAGGAAAGTGAAGTCAGAAGTTAGTCTTCCCCTAATCTTCTCCTTGTATATAAAAATGACAACCAAATCATGACTTGGGACTCATTAGACAACATTTCCCTGACGTGTACAACTTAAAAATATCTCCCAGCCTTATCTGCTGCCTCACATCTTAAGACACATAGCAGGGCCACTGTAATCAGTTACCTGACAAGATGTCAATTTCAGCACCTTGTAGAGACCTCCCTCCAATGGATGGAAGATAGAATTCTATGATTCATCTGGAAAGGTAGCTCAGATTCAGATTCTTGTCAGCAATTCTGGGGCAGAGTGGACAACTTACTGTATCTTACTGAGACAGTTGATCTGTGGCACCCACTTAGAGTAGTCCTCTAGCTTGCTTTGATTTGGACTCACACAAAGACCTATGTGTTAAAGACTTGGTCCTCAGCCTGGGGTGCTTTTGGGAAGCAGTGGATCCTTTAGGAGGTGAGGTCTGGTAGAAGGAAGTGAATTACTGGAATATGCCCTTGAGGGGAGCATTGAGAGCCTGGCCCCATTCCTCCCTATCATAGCTTCCTGACTACCACGAAGCAAGCAGGCTGCTTTGGTGTACATTCTACACGCTGAAATTCTTTCTTACCCATAGGCCTCAAAATTGACAGTATTAAAGTGGCCATAGACTGAAACCTTCAAAAATATGAGCCCACATAAAAAAACTTCCTTTATAAAAGTTATCTCAGGCATTTTTTTTACAGTATCAAAAAGTTAACACAGGTGGCACTACAACAGAGTGAGCTCTGTAAACAATTAGAAAAGTGAGAAATTGGTGGAAAGAAGAGTGCTTTTTTCATTCTTAGAAAAGGTGAATTTCTTTCTTTTTTTTTTTCTTTTTAATTTTTAGAGACAGGGTTTCTCTGTGTAGCCCTGGCTGTCCGGGACTCACTTTGTAGACCAGGCTGGCCTTGAACTCACAGAGATCCACCTATCTCTGCCTCCCTGAGTGCTGGGATTAAAGACGTGTGCCACCACGCCCGGCAATTACAGACAGCTGTGAACTGCCACGTGGGTGCTGGGATTTGAACCTGGGTTCTTTGGAAGAAGAATCAGTGCTCTTAATTGCTAAGTCATCTCTCCAATCCCCAAAAAGGTGAATTCCTTGATGGCTGAGAATTCTTGATAGGTATGTAGTATTGGAAGGAGATTGACATGAGAGAAGTTCAAAACAAATCTAGCTTGAGTTCCTTCCTATTGAGTGGGCCTCAAGTTTAATTGGAGACATTTGTTGTCACTGGCATAGGGCTGTGCTTCTTCTTGCACCTTTATGCATATCTTGCCATGCTGGCAATAGTCATGGATCATAAGGGTTGCAGCTGGGCAAATTTGTTTAGTTAACTCCCTCTCTGATCAGCTTACATAATATTTTCTGGAACCATGAAAGCTAGACTTCAGGAAAGAAACTTTCAGTCCTGATGTAACTCAAATCGTGAGTCCCATGTGCTAAGTGTGTAATGTCTTCAGAAACAGGGGGTCCACCCTCAACCCAAGAGAAGCAATCAGGAGCTATCCCAGTCATCTATATTATCTTGAGAGTCACTTAGACTACACTGACAAACTCTTTGAAAGGAGGTTTCTTGTGTCTGGTACTGCAGTTTTTATTAGTCTATAGTACTTGTGGGAAGCTTTGTTAGTCCAAGTGACTTAACTTCCTTTAAGATAGGCATATAACATCTATTAATATATATATATATATATATATTGTGTATAATTTTAGGTAAACATAAAATACTATGATGATTCCTTGAGGTTTTATCAAACAACCTTATTTACCATTTATCTCTCTTCTTTCCTCATTAGTACTCGAAAACTAGCCACTGGTCCCTGGCACCAGTGACATCATAGACCATACAAAAACTCGACCATGTTGATACATCAGCATAATTCCTTACTACATTCTAAATTTTATGTTATTCCCACAGATAAGTATAGCTATGATCCCATATCAAAGAAACTTCTATCATAGAAAAACACAACTTGACACAATGCAGAGATCAATGTCACAACAATCCAAGTCTCAGTGGATACATCTACATCATAGCTCCTGTATTCGTGACTCAGGGGACATTTCAGAAGAGGGACAGAGATCATGTAAGAGCCAGAATAATATGAGATTTTGCTGTGAAGCAGCATCTTCTAGAAATGGCTGCATACACAAGTATGAAATGATAGAAATATCAGTGGAGATGTTAATGTGACAGGGAAAAAATGTACAGGGTCCCGCTCTTAATAAAAACAAACAAACAAACAAACAAGCAAAAACTCAAAAAAACCACCACCACCACCAACAACAAAAACCCAAAAAACCATACAGGCAACTACTGACTGCTTAGAGATAGGGAATTAGCCTCAGCCAAGGATGAGCCCTTTATTGGTTGTTCAATGCAGATTGGTCAGCTTTGAAACCGTACACACACAAACAACAAAAATGGACTCTGCAGGTTCTATTTATATACATGGGTGTATACACATATGTACATATATATGCTACAAATGTGATTAAAGAAAAAGAGACCATCAACTTGGGAGTGGGGGGCCATGGAGGAGTTCAAGAGATCAACTGGGAAGGGATGGAGGGAGGACAGGGAGGAAGAACATGATTGTATTAAAGACATTAACAATAATAATAAACCTGACTTTCGAAGGGAAACGATGTGAAAAGAACCTTGCAGCTTGGGTTGCAATGTTTCCTTAATGGGGGTTCTGTGACCTTAAATCAGTTATATATGTTTCTGTGCCTCAGCTCCTCCATTATAAAGAATACATAAATATTATGTGAAGATTAACATCAAAAGAAACATGCATATAAGTTGTATAATTTTGTTTTTGTTTTTTCAAGACAGGGTTTCTCTGTGTAGCCCTGGCTGTACTGGACTCACTTTGTAGACCAGCCTGACCTTTGAACTCACAGAGATCCACCTGCCTTTGCCTCCTGAGTGTTTGCCCAACAATTACAGACAGGTGTGAACTGCCATGTGTGTGTTGGCATTTGAACCTGGGTCCTTTGGAAGAAGAGCCAGTGTTCTAACTGCTGAGCCATCTCTCCAGCCCATTGTATAATTTTTTTTTTAAACAGCTTTCTAGGTTTAGTCCTAGAAGTGCTTCTTGTCATGTGGCACAGAATAGTATATATGAGGTTTTTTTTAAATGAAATTCTCTTCTCTTAGAATCCTCAGATATCCTCTTGTAGGACAACCTTTTAAAAATTTCAGACCATGTTGCAGTGTGACACACACTATATATGCCCCTCTTCCATGTCCCTTAACATAGGGACTGTATTTCTTGTTAGCTGTCAAGCTTACACCTGGGCAGAATGTGGCAGAGCAGATTCCCCATTTTTGACATTCTTTGAGGGAATGTGGATGAGACAAGAACATGTCAGATATTCCTTAGAAGAAACAAATAAACACAGGTGTGTTATGAAATCACTCTTGCCATGTTTTAAAGAAGACTCTATAACTGGGCAAACGAAATGACAACATCAGGAGGCTAGACAGAAATGCAACAGTCCTCTTCTCTCTGCTTCTTTCCATCCCCTGCTGAGTTAAGGAGTCTGTGATACTTGCCTAATGGAAGGGCCCAGACACTCCAACACACACACCCTCCACCAGCCTCCTGCTTCTAAATAAGAGGCAATTACAACCCAATTTTCCTGAGGAGTGTCAGTCATAAAGGCAAAGGCGCCTTTGGAGATGGTTGGAGTATGTCAGTCAGTCAAAGAGTAAATTTTAGCATTGAATAGTGTTGTGTTCCTGTGTGCAATGCCAGCAGGCAGCTCCTGGCTATAGGCTCTTTTGCAGGGATAAAAGGCTTCCTAGGAGAGTTCTTGCAGTACTAAATATTGCATGCATGTGCTTCAGCGAAAAGTAGGCATGGGAGGCCAGCTTGAGGATGTGTTACAGTTTGCTAGTTTACAAGTTAAAATTTTCATTAGCTTGCTCTTCTTTGCCCCATTTCCACTCACATCAGAACCTCAAGTTTGCAAACATGTCTTAGAAGTTGTATTTCTTGTGTATTTTTTGTATTGAAATCTGTGGGCTCAGCCTCTCTCCCCCCCCCCCCCCCCGGGGAGGAAATAGAGGGTGCTTTAATTTCAAGATAGTAGTTTTGTTGAAAAACGAGTTGGATTAGTGATTTGTGATGTATATCCCAGAAATAAATTTCTGAAAAAATAATGAATATTTCTTATCTCACAGTAACTGTGAGTACAGGGTCAGGCATGTTGTGGGGATATCGTTGTTCCATGGTGTCTGGTCTGCGAAATAATAATGAAGACTGGGCATTGGAGTAGCTAAAGATTCATTTCCTCACATGTCTCACAGTTGAGGTTGAGTTTGTGAGGCTAGCTGGGTTGAACATGTGGCATTGATTCCTTACTTCGGGGGGGGGGGGCAAGATTCCAAATACAAGTGTATCCAGAGAGATATTGATTTTTATAAACTATGATATGTCCAGGATCAATTCCTCACATGTTATTAGCTAATGTAGTAATAAAGATCAACTCAAGTTCAAAGAGCCCTTCCTGCAAAGGCACACCAGCTGGACCTCATAAGAACATGGTGGGATGGGCATGTCTATATTGCTACAGTCTTCATTGAAGAAAATAATCTGTCAAAGGCAGTTCAGAAAAGTTTGTAAAAGCATAGTGCTTTATAGTTACAACTTGAAAATGATCAAAATTGTTCAATTGTTTAATTGAACAATTACATATCTATGTAATGCTTTGAAATATTTCAGGTTCTTTCGTATTTAACAGTTGTTTGTGCCTCTTAAACTTGTCTAAGCTATCAATTCTTTTTTTTCCTTTATTTTTTATTTCTTCAAGTTACATCTCAATCGCAGTCCCCTCCCTATTCCCCTTCCAGTCCCACCCTCCCACCCTCAACCCCCCATCCTCTTCCCTTTTTTTTTTCTTTTAAGTTTAAGGTATATCTTATTTCCCCCTACAGTTTCCCCTTTCAGTCCAACAAATGTCTCTTTCTCTTATAATAACAAATACAATACAGTACAACAGAGGTAATTAGGCCACAGTTATGAGGGTTATATGGCTTAACGTACATTCTCAATGACCAGTCAATATGTATTTGGTACCTGACTTTAACATTCTACTATCTAAACATCTCCATGAGTTTAAATGTCTATATCTAACTCAACATTCATACTAACTTGCAACACAATTTTAAAATTATCTTCTTAGATCTATAACACTCTCTTGACTCCTAAACAACTCCAAATTTAATTATGAGACTCCAGCTATTTGTTCTTCAACCACCTCAGTGACCTGAGAGTGATAAATATATCTGATTTTATAGGAAGTACAGGGCCTGAAGCTCCCAAACTAAGAAATGACATACCTGTGGCTGCCTGGACAGTTCCCATTTTCTCTCCATGCATTACAGCATCCATCTTCAGTCATTTGGCCCCATTTCTCTGACAGACATTGATTGTAGAGCAGGGGTTATGAAGGACTTACCTACCCTGTCTTGGCAGAGCTAGGCTGTTGACTTACCTGCTTCCAGGTTTTGTCATTTTTGGACAGCATTCTGTCTACAGTTGGGGCAAGGGGCTTTTCCTACCAAGAGATAGATAGGTTTGCGACTAATTCAATCATCTCCCACTGGAGATTCTTCGATGCTCAATGTGTGGATGATAAAAATGAAGATGCTGACATTTGAGAAATGTGATATCCTTAAATCCCGTAGTGTTTAATAACTTATTTTAAGTGTTGGGTGTGGCATTCCATACTTGTCAACTAGATTGAATCTATAATTCTGCTCTTACAACATTTCATCTTCTATTTTTGACTGCTTAGCATACTAAGATGATATCAAAATCTATATATAATTTTTGATTTGTTAATTTTCCTTGTAGTTTTGACATTTATCAATAAAGAAATTTAGGGGCTATATTGTTGCATACATTTTTATTAATGTGATGACTTTTTTTCTTATTTTAACTTACTGTTCCTCATGTCACTTTATAGCAGTTTTGTCTTTATACTAGATCTGAATGCCCACAAATGTCTACTCTTTTACAACACACCATACTTGCTCTATTTTTGATGTTGGGACTCTGACCAATTAAAGCAATATTCATGCTTACCATTCCCATCCAATCCTGATCATTTCTCTCCCAGAGACTTTAAGAGACTCTACTCCCTGCTCCCACATTTGCAGAACTAACATCTATCAGTGAGATATTTTTGCACTGCCTTAGACTCTGAAATACCTCTGCTCAAGTGTCTGTTGGTAGTCTCTCTCTTCTGGTTTATGCTTTGTTTTTTCTTTAATATATTATTTTTTATTTATTGTTGAGTAATTCATACATGCATACAATGAATTTTGGCTGTATCCATGTCCCAGTCAACTTCTTTTTTTTCTTAAAACCCACTACTTTCAATTTGTGCTGGATATTTTACACACACACACACACACACACACACACACACACACACACACACACA
>CAJQZJ010032273.1:3852275-3871409 GCA_907164525.1 Lophiomys imhausi | reverse complement strand
ACACACACACACACACACACACACACACACACACACACACACACACACAAGTGTGAACATGCACATGCAGCTATGGGGTTATCCACTGGAATTTGGTCAACCCAGCAGGGCCGTATACATATACCAAACTGATTCTCCCTTCACTGGAAGTCAGCACTTGTTAATAAACACATTGGATATGGCTTCTTGTACAAATTTACAGGACCACTTATCTGTTTCCTTTTGTGGAGTCAGCCTTAAATCCAACCAGAAATAACTTTCCCATGACATGAATTTGTGTCACTTTTGGACTCATGGACATATCTTTTCAAGTTGGAAATCATAGCTTATAGGGAGTCACAGATGGATAAAATTTTTGATGGTTTTTTTCTCCCTTAAAATTTCACATAACACCTTCCAGTATTATGAAAGCTAATCAGCAGAAAAAAAAGCTTCCCAGTCAATATCAACTTGATTCTATATGTTTTTTGACCAAAATTCATGGTATCATTCACAATAGGGTCTTTCCATTAAATTGTCATGAGGAACCAAGAGTATTGGCAATAGCTTGTAATATTTTGGGAATCTTGGAGATACTCCTGACCAACAATTTGAGGTATCACACACCAGGCACAGGAATTTGTATTTGGAAACCCTTGAGTTGTGAAGGAGGCATTAGCTCCTGTGTAGGGAAATGTCAAATAAACTTCTATACACATATTTTTATACATATGTGTATATGTATATATGTAGCTTATAAAGGTAGTAAGTTTCCACATAGCTTTTTATTTTTCAAAATTCCATTGTGTATAGGTGCATATGTTTCCCAGTGTAGTTTCTCTGCTACTGTTCTGCTACTGTATGATATAGAGAGCTGTAGATTGGACCTCTGAAAGGAATTTTATCCCTCTCTCTACCAATTGTTAACCAACTCCACATATTTTATCATGAAATCACTCAATGGCTACTTGCCACTTCTATTAATTCAACAATACTAAGTGTATTAACCATACAAATTTAGAAAGATTGGATTTTCGTTTATGCTCACACCACAGGGCAGTGTATGATGCCAAGAAGACAACTCTTACCTCACAGTCACAGTATCTACACATCTTTTGACCTCACTCTTATCACTAGATTCTGTGGTTTTGAGTAACAAAGGAAAAAAAAAAAGAATAACAGTGCATACATGCCTCTTGGGGCTATTCCTGGAAAGGGTGTATCTTCCTTTTGTCTATATTCTACTGGTTGGAACTCAATTTTCAGCTATTCCTGCCTAACAAGAAAGCTGAGAAGTGCAAACTAGATTACAACCAAGAAGAAAATGGCATGCAAAAGTAAGATTTATTTTAGAAGACTGCACAATATCACTGATTCCTGCTCATATAGAATGCTATGCTTTGATATCTTGCAGAAATTAATTATTCTGGACTCCATTTTTTAAATTTCTATTTTGAGACTTGAATCAAATATTTACCATAATATTTCTCTCATTGGAGAAAGTTGTGGGCTCATTTCTCTTTCTTTCTAGGTAGTGAGCCACTTGAGGTAAGAGAACAATGGTTCTTTCAGGACCTACAGATGCCAGCACAGAGTTTCTTACACTGTTTCAAGGAAATCAATGTTTGTTGTACAAAGTTGAGAATAGACTATAATTCAGTATTGCCAAAAAAATTCCACTTTAGTCATATGATCTTCCTATTTTCTTCTGAAAACTGAGAATGAGATTGTGGGGGGTATGCCAATGCTTAGATAGCTGGTTAAATCTTTGTACTGGAACTATGTTTATTATTCCTAAGTAGAGGTAAAATAGAGAAGAATGTATGCTCAAAATCAAACAAAATTATCAATGACAGCTCTGCTGGGAGTTTCTATAGCATTTTTAGGTTATTATTCATTAATGCCGATTTTATGTCTTTGGAGAATATTTGGTATAGATTTTTGAAGATCATTTTTGCTTTGGTTTATTTCCTATTTGGTTGACAAATAGGAAAGACAAATGACAAAAATACAAATGGTAGAGTGATATCTTAGAAGAAAATCAAAAACAAGTTGTGTATACCAGACCCTAACAAATTTATATTTTTGCTTGAGAGAAACATGATAAGTTACTAACTTTATTTCCTTACCTGGTGATTGGAATTGAAATACAGTCTCATGTTCTTTTCAAGTTAATGTATAATGGAGTCAAATTGCTAGAACAATTTAATTACTTTGCATTCACTTGAAATGGTGGTCTATTTATATATGACTGCGTCATGGAACACCCAGATAGTTTGTCAACTTCACTAAGGTTGTGTCACTGGAGATACTTCACAGTAAGATTTTTATTAAAACCTTATTGAGACATAATTTTAAAAGAGTTTAAACAGTGATACACTGCATAAATGGATAATGTTTTTCTTAGAAGGCAGAGGTTATTCAATGAAAATCTCAGTGTCAGATGTGGACATCTGCTTTAAGAGAAGGAGGCCCCAGAGTGTCTCCAAACAATGCATGTATTGCTATATTCTTGGTTATTCACCAGGATTATAATATAAGAGCCTATCACACACATTTTGGTCACAAGTCATAAAGAATATAAGCTGGAGGCTGGGCGTGTTGGTACATGCCATTAATTCTAGCACCTGAGAGGCATAGGCAGGTGGATCTCTGAGTCTGAGGCCAGCCTAATCTATCTAGAGAGTTCCAAGATATCTGGGGCTATGTAGTGGGACCATGTCTCAAAAAAAAAAAAAATCAAGCTGGAACTAAACAATTCTTCTTTCCTAGTATAAAGCTTTTATAGTACCGAAGATGTTATGCAAGCTTCTGGGGGAGAGAAATAGCTGATGGTCTTATTCAGTTGTTATTTCTCCAAGCTACAGTGACAACCTGCTAGTCAAAGTGTGTCCACAGGCACAACTATTATGGTGGCAACTAGCATCTTTCTGATTGGATTTGAGGCAGACTCCACAGGAAAGCTTATGCCTGATTCTGTAAACCTGGTCTAGAGCTTATGGCTCAAGAAGTCATAGGCCCTCCTAGGTCACAAGAAACCTACCACTGTTGCTTTGCTAAATGGACATGGTGTCACACTGCCTTCTATTTATTTTTTATACACATGTTACTGCCAATCTCAGCCACCACCAGAGAAGTCTCTTTTTGCAAACTGGTCAAAATGCCAAGGATAAGTGACCGCTGAGCACTTGGTCCTAAAAGGAACTACTATTCCTCCAAGTCTCAGGCAGTGTCAAGAGGGGCTTGTAATGCAAGAGCCCAGGGATGGAAATGGTTGTTACAAAAAAAAAAAAAAAGTTGTCCTTTGGACATGATATAACCTTTTTGTTCATGAACTAACTTCAGCTATAGTTATTTTCCCAAGATCTGCATAAGAATTGGATAATCAACATTTTATCATGGGTAAAGGAGGGGAAATTGTGTGGTTCCACTCTTCTCCTGTTGGCAGTTAGTAGTTGTTGGGGGAATAGAATACCATTTTCATCACTTAATTCAGACATTGATGTATTTCTCATGGTTCAGTAGGAAATTCTCTATCTATCCTCATGCCAGCAACTGTGAATAAACTCAATGTGTCATGGAAACAAAAGACATGAAATTAAGATGAGGGATTTTTTAGGAAGAATAAGGGGTTTGGTTGAAGAAAGGAAAAGAGGGAGTAATGATGTGAGAGAATGACTGAAATTTATGACATATAAAAAACTGTCAAAATATAATATAATACAATAAATATATCATATCATATCATCATATCATATAATATCACATAGTTAATATAATAAGAAGGAAAGGAAAGAAGGAAAAATAAGGCACAAGCAATATTAAGACTATGAAAATAGATGTAATCTGGTAAACTAGAACTTTTTCAATTATTGATGAGTTATAAACAATTTTAGTCAATAAATACAGGAACCATTAAGAAGATCAGCATTAAAACGATTGTGTAAAACAGATTCTTTTCCTTCACATGGAGAGCTCTGCACAATCATTTCTAGGTTTTGAGAACAAAATTTCTGACTGTCTCATGAGGAGGAGGAGAACCTTGCTTAACTTGAACCAAGGTACTGTTTTTCTTCTTGCCTTTGAACTTGAACTGCAAGATCAATTCTCTCAGTTATTAAGTCTTTGTAATTAGGATAGAACGAGATCATTGGCTCTTCTGGACTTTCAGCTTCCTGACTTAATATTCTGAGACTTCTTTCTGCCTTGAAAATCCAATGAGCTAATTCCTTAATATTCATTCATTCATTCATTCATTCATACATACACACAAAAATGTCATCTAAATTAGGTGATATTTATGAACCATTAAACATTTTGTTGAAGAAAAGAAGAAATAACCTCTGTTGGGAGGTTTTACAGTTTTTAGGCTAATGTTCATTTATGGCAGTTGTTTGTCCCACCCTACCGTCTGTCCCATACACTGTAACTTTTGCTTCTCTGTATAATTCTGATGACTACATCTGATAATTACAGCTTTCAATACTATGTTCTAAAGCATTTCAACTCATATCCATCCATCAAAGGATGTCACATGAGAGGCAACACATCTAGATTTGCTTAGATAACAGACAGTTAGCTGATTGTCTTTAGGCAAATACACAAGGAGAAATTACAATTGAGGTGAAATCCAAACTAGAAATGCAAACATAAGAGTTAGAAATAAAATGTAATTACTAAATAATAATTCCTCTTGATTATCAGTCTGTTCTTATGATAAGTAAGGATTCTGTGATGCTGTTGAGAGAATGACACTTAGTCAAAAGGTCAAGTGATATGCCATCCTATAAGCCATGTGATCCGGATCTTAATTAAGTATGTTTAGCAGCAGGTGGGAGGTTATTTTTCTTCACAGAAATAGAGTCTTTTCTATTGATGAAAATTATTGTGTTCTTAACAGTCTGTCCAGAATGGAAAAATTATTTATGATTTTTACTGTCTAACATTCTATTTTTTCATGTAGCACATTCATATAGCTATTGATGAAAACTCCGTTTTCCAATAATTGTGTTGTTTTTACATATTAGGCCAAGGAACTGTGCTATTGCTCACAGACACTGAATCATTGCAGAATACAAAGACAATGATAGTGGTTAGACTGGCTGGTGTGGCTTTTTTTTTTTTTCTTAACTCCAAGTGATTGTGATTTGGATTAACACTGACATTATATTCTTAGCATAGATAGATCTGGCCTTGATGGTTAATCTATTGATTAGTGCCCTGAGGATATGGCTGGAATTTTCTTCAAATGCTTGTTCAGCCGCAGGCTTATTGTGTCATGTTATAGACAGAATGTAGAGACTTAGGAGGCTGTTTTGAAGGTCAAGGCTCATCTGATTTCAGCACATGCCTGTCTTTGACAGACAATAGAATCTTAATAAAGGAGAACACCCACTCACTGTGTCCTTGGATGGGAGTATGTACTTCAGGAAATTTTCTTATGTAAAATATGTCATACCTTTCAATGCCTTAGTTACTTTCTGAGACAATTCTCCCTACTTTCTTGAGGTTTCCCAAGACTTGAATAGGTTGAAGTTTGTCTTCTCTGTTTTCTGCATTTCTTTTTTTTTTAATAAATTTATTTGTTGCTTCAGGTTACATCTCCATCACATTGTCCTCTTTCCCCCCTTCCCAGCCCCACCCTCCCACCCTCAACCCACTAACCCTTCCATCCCTTGTTTTCTATGCCAGCAAATCAAACTTCCAGTGCCAGGAAGGGGTATATCTCATTGGGTCATTGGCCAAATGGACCTTGTGAACCCCCTCCCCCCCAAATCATACACTATTGCCAAAGTTACTGCTTACTTTTTACAACCTAATGATAAAGTCCTGTTGCTTAGGACAACTCTTAAACGTGTCATCAGACACAGAGAAATTAAGCGGGTCTCTAAGAAGAAGTTTCATTCCTATGATACATTCATGGTACTGAATTATTCTCTGCATGCTACTGAGAGAAAAAAGTTATTTCTTAATTTAAAAATGTTCATATTTAATTAATCATAAAGCATTTTGGTTGGAATATATATCTTCAGATAGGAATGATAAAATCTGGAAACTACGCAACTGTATTCATGTGTACATTTATGCCATCTATATTTGTCAAACATGTCACTAGCAGAAGAAAATGACAAAGGTAGACAAAAATTGTATTCTAGAAAGATAAAGGAAGATTTGCTGTTTTGACACATTTTGCTTGAGATTATACCCAAATCTACCCAAGACTTTGAAATCAGAAAGCCTCCATTTTGCTGGTTTGAGATATTAGAGAATAGTTTGGTCTGGGAAAGTAGCCACAATATTAGAAGAAAGATATTATAACCAGGTCAACTCTTATACTTGGCTTAGAGTCACATGACTTGGATCACATATACATTTTATACTAAACACTTGTGTGGTACTGGGTAATAGCACATCTTCTTGAACTTAAATTATTCACACATATCATGAGGTTTTCTTTTTAGCATTTTTACAGCTTATGAGACAAAGTAAAAACATTGTTACATTTTCCAATCATTTTTCAAAGTGAGTAGAATCATGCAATTGTTCTAAGAATTCTCTCGGTGGCTGTACACCCCTAATACTACTGTTATGTTTAAGCAAAAGCACACATAGTGATAACATGGACTTCCTTGCACAATCATGTGGTTTCCTGACAAATTGAATGTTTGAAGGAAGAAGTACAAACAAGTATAGCATTGGAAAGCAGAAGGAAGTTGAGTTGATACTGGGCAGTTTCCCCTGCAGGAACTTTGTGGCTGTACTATTTCTTTGGGGGTACGAGACCTTATTTAGTCATGCAAAATCTACTACATGTCTACCACTTAGTGTTAGATCAGCGGTCCTCAACCTTCCTAATGATGTGACCTTTTAACACAGCTCCTCATGTTGTGTTGACCCCAACCTTAAAATTACTGCATTGCTACTTCATAACTAATTTTCCTATTGTTATGAATCATAATGTAAATATTTGATGTGCAGGATATCTGATATGCTACTCCAAAGGAATCACTTCCCACAGGTTGAGAACTGCTGTGTTAGATGTTGAGAATAGAGAAAAAACACCTACTCTTGTGACATTTATAGTTTGGAACTTATTCCTTTTTGTTTAATATCATTAGTTGATAAACATTCCTAAAATGGAAATAAATGGCGGTGTTAACACAAACTGGGGAAAACACTCAGTATTCAATGAAGTAATATTCTGACTTGGAAAGAAAATGGCAGTCGACAAATCTGTTTGGAAGGAACCTGAGCACACAGGATTCTATGAGCTTGAATCTCATTTTATGCCTCTAGGTAAAAGGAGCCAACATATTAAAAGCCAAATCCATCCAAAGTCACCCATTTTTATATAAAGCCATCTCATACAGACATAACTGTCATATGCTGCAATGTTCCCTGCCAAAAAATTAATTGGCTCAGGCTGACTTTGAATTCATCCCAGATTTTTACACAACTTGCTGAAAGGATTGTCTACCTCAAGAAAACTTACATCAACCCAGTTCCAAGTTTCAAACTTTTGCACTGAAACTGAGCAAGGTTTTCTTAGTTTTCAGTTTGGTGAGGAAGTACTGGAAGCTCTAATTATGTAGTCTCAGGGGAACACAAGGAATACAGATTCAAAAAAGAAAATTCCCTAAAACTGATAATTAAAGATGAAAAAAACACTAGAAAAGCAAATAAGAATCAGAAACTTAATCTAAAATTGCATCTTCATTGAAAGTGTTGTTATGATACAATGGCACCTAATAGTTGTATACTTTCTGGGATCAGTTTACTGCCAAAAGTAATAGTTTCCACCTATATAGAGTTTGAACCAGGAATAGAAAATCAGAAAATTAAAGTTCTCATCTACTACTTTCAGTCTTTCAAGATCTCCCATCTTTGCCTCATTTTTACTGAAATTAATGAGTAAGCAAAAAATAGAAAAATAATTCAATTGAAAACAGCATTGAAGTCATGCAGAGAGCATCCCATCGAATTGAGATGGCAATGACCACACTAATTTATCTTTGAGTGACTCAATCGGCAGCATCAGTGCTGGTATTTGATTTCAGTTTTTTTTTTTTATTCAAAGTAGTGCCACATAATCACATTGGGTACTAGATTTCCTCCACTTAACATAATATTTAGGTCACAGTATTTTAGAAGAGTCTACTCAGATTGCTTTTGCTCTTGACTCTGACTTTCAAGATGTTTTATATTTGAAGACAATTTCTTTTAAGATGAGCTTATTTCTATTTGAGAGAAGCTTATTTTCCAAAAGTGTGCTTTTGAAAGCAAAGTCCTTTTGGGTTTGTCATTGAAACAGAATCCTCTGTGAACATGCCGTTACTCCATTACTGAAGTAGCTCTTGAACACTCACTATGCAACAAATCTTAAGAGATATATAAACTGAAGTCTTGACTCACCACAGTGTGAGACTAGTACTGCAGCTGGAAGCCAGAGCATGACGGATTGTGCAAAACCTACAGATATGGCTCAAGCAAAGATTAGCAGGAGAAAGAAAGGCTAGCATAGCAAGATGGTGGCCACATGCCTGGATTCTGAAGGAGTTATAAAGCTTGGAAGGAGGAATAAAGATGCCAAGCCACTAAGATCAAAACCTCAAGTGACAGCACATTCTGGTGAGGATGTGGAGAAAGGGGAACATTCCTCCATTGCTGGTGGGAGTGCAAGCTTGTACAATCACTTTGGAAATCAATTGAAAATATCTCAAAAAAACTGGGAATAATTCTACCTCAAATATCATTCCTGAGCATACATCCAAAAGATTCTTCACCAAACCACAAGGACATTGACTCAATGATGTTCATAGCAGCTCTATTCATAATAGCAAGAAACTGGAAACAACCCAGATGCCTTTCAGCAGAAGAATGGATAAGAAAATAAAAATGAAAAACAACTGTGGTACATTTACTCAGTGGAATACTACTCAGTTATCAGAAGCAAGGAAATTATGCAAATTGCAATCAAATGGATGGAAATAGAAAAACTCATCCTGAGTGAGCTAACCCAGACCAGAAATATACATGTGGCATATATTCACTTATAATTGGTTTTAGCCATATAGTACAGGTTAACTATCCTACAACCCACAGACCCAAAGGAACAGGAACCTAGCATAACTATCCTATAAGAAATTCCACCCAGCAGCAGATCAAAACAGATGCTGAGAGACACCGTCAAACAATAGGGAGATATCTGGGAGTCCTATATAAGAGAGTAAGGAGGAATAGAGAGACCTGGAGAGGAGAAGAGCAACACATGAAGATCAACAGGACCAACCAACCTATGCCCCTAGAGGCTTACAGAGACTGAAACACTAACCAAAGAAGAAGAAGAAGAAGAAGAAGAAGAAGAAGAAGAAGAAGAAGAAGAGCAGCTTAGACTAGAACTAGACCCCCCCCCCATACAAATATATATGATCGACAACTTGGTCTTCATACATATTCCTTAGCAAGTGGAGATGGGGGAGGGTCTCAGTCATGAACTTTGTTGCCTGTTAGTGGGACACTTTACCCTAGCTGAGCTGCCCTGTCGGGCCCCAGTGCAAGAGGAAGCTCTTAGCCCTCATGTGACTGATGAACTGAGGGTAGATGATATGTGGGAGACCCTTACAGCGGAGGAGAACAATATGAGGGAGAGGTAGGAGGGTGGGACCAGGAGGGAAGGAGGGAAGGAGCTGTGAACAAGATGTACTTGAATTAATAAATAAATGTTAAAAAAAGAAGCCAAGCCACTGACTAAGTGTAATTAAAAGGAGCAATTTAAGGATGATAGTAAGCTTGTTAAGGATATATTCACTAAAATTATTTTTGCCTGTGTAACAAGTGCCTGAGTTTTCTGAAAAAGCATATTGGTTCATTTGCTAACTTGATGCTGTGAGAACAAGAGCAAGGTGGCAAGAATTACTATTTGATTGATTTGTCTTGGTTTCCTTTATCTTTTAAGAATCATTTATGATACTTGATGGTAGATATGCCCAGGAAAAACAACCAAAAGTACTATGGATAAAGAAAATTTGAAAGAGAAATGTACCAAACAGTTGTAATCCTGGCACTGAACCCCAGACCATTTTTCTATTTCATTTCCTTCAGACCATTCTGAAGTCTTATTTATAATAGATAATTTATAATTGTTGGCTGGATAAATATGGAAGGGGTATATTGTTTATATTGTTTGTTTCTATATATAAATTTCACAATGTCTTATTGGAAGAATATAGCAATCAAGATTTTTAAGAAAAGTTTAGTAATATTAAAAAATGGAAGAGGTAAAATATAACTTATATTTATGGCACATATTATAAATATTTTATAGCATCATTTTATCCTTCTTATTGCAATTAAAGTCACAAAATAATGAAGAATGGTGCCTAAGAAATTTCTTGCAAAGTACTGAAGCCTTCTCAACAGGATTCACTTTCAGATTATGGGAGGTGCTCTGTACTGTTTTTTAAGAATCCAATGCAGACTCCCATTGTGTCTCAGGAGATAGTTCTTCTATGAAAGTCAGGGCCTCAGATGAAATATTATGTTAGATTATTAGTATTTTATAGTTATAAACATAGATATTATAATCAACCATAGCAATTTTCATAATTTTAAGGTGACTCTTTTTCTACAGATAATATGGAGGCATGTGGATAATAAAAAGAAGTCAGAAATATCTATTTCCATTCGTTTTAGATGCTTCCCTTTCTGCCTTAAAATTATAATCTACTTTTGTAACTTCAAGAGCATTAATATCTTAATAGAAGCAAAAATTTCCCATTAAATTGAAAGATAGAAATTCTTTTCCCTACCAGACACAAGTTATAACTACAAATAACTGCGGCAAGCTTTGGAACTGTTGCTGTTGCATTATTTTCACTTTATTACCAATATCTATAGAATCATCATCATCATCATTATCATCATCATCATCATTGCTCCCATACTGGCTCTAACGATCCATTCACCTGTGTTTATTCATTTATGCTTCCTAGCCACCTCATTTTACAGAGATTGCTTACCATCTCTTTTGGTATTATGTAGAGGCCTCTCTCATTCCCTCTTGGCAGTGAGGGCCTGGTTTAGATGAGAAACTAAGTAGGCCTGCTTGATATGTGTGCTTCGCCTCATGATAGAAAACAATCATTGCAGAATCCCAAACCAAGGGTCAGAAGCTGGCATGCATGCCCTGCTTATAAATGCAAAGAACACATCTGCATCACTACCATATCCCAAAATTAAGACTTTGGAGTTACTGTACTAGGGGGCTTCTTTTTCTCTCAAGGCCAACTCTTCAAATTTTAATTAGTTCTTTATAATCTCACTAGATGCTGAAAAAGCATTTGGCATAATCCAATACACCTTCATGCTAAAGGTCCTGGAGAGAACAGGCATACAAGACCATACCTAGAAATAATAAAGGCGATATACAGCAAGCCAATAACCAATATCAAATTAAATGGAGAGAAACTTGAAGCATTTCCTCTAAACTCAGGAAAAAGACAAGGATGTCCACTTTCACCATATCTCTTCAACATCGTACTTGAAGTTCTTGCTAGAGCAATAAGACAGCTAAAGGAGATCAAGGGGATACAAATTGGAAATGAAGAAGTCAAATTCTCCTTATATGCAGACGATATGATAGTATATATAAGCCACCACAAAAATTCCACCAGAGAACTCTTACAGCTGTTAAACACCTTCAGCAAGGTGGCTGGATACAAAATTAATTCAAAAAATCAGAAGTCCTACTTTATACAACAAATAAATGGGCTGAGAAAGAAATTAGTAAAACAACACCCTTCACAATAGCCACAAACAATATAAAATACCTGGGGATAACTCTAACCAAGCAAGTGAAAGACTTGTATAACAAGAACTTCAAGTCCTTGAAGAAAGAAATAGAAGAGGCCATCAGAAGATAGAAAGATCTCCCATGCTCATGGATAGGTAGGATCAACATAATAAAAATGGCCATCCTACCAAAAGCAATATACAGATTCAATGCAATTACTATCAAAATACCAACACAATTCTTTATAGACCTGGGAAAAGTAATTCTAAACTTCATATGGAATAACAAAAAACCCAGAATAGCTACATCAATCCTGTACAATTAAAAAAAAACCTGGAGGTATCATCATCCCAGATTTCAAGCTGTACTACAGAGCAATAGTAGTAAAAACAGCATGGTACTGGTATAGAAACAGACCAGTGGATCAATGGAATCGAATTGAAGACCCAGAAATGAACCCACATACCTATGGTCACTTAATTTTTGACAAAGAAGCCAAAATCATAAAATGAAAAAAGGACAATATCTTCAACAAATGGTGCTGGTCCAACTAGATTTCCACATGTAAAAGAATGAAGTTAGACCCATACTTATCACCTTGTACAAAATTTAAGTCCAAGTGGATCAAAGACCTTAACATAAGGCCAGGCACACTAAATCTACTAGAAGAGAAAGTGGGGAAAACTCTCATACTCATCGGCACAGGTGACAACTTCCTCAACAGAACACCAACAGCTCAGGATCTAAGACCAACAATCAGTAAATGGGACCTCATGAAACTGAAAAGCTTTTGTAAGGCAAAAGACACTGTCATTTGAACAAAATGGCAGCCTACAGATTGGGAAAAAATCTTCATCAACCCCACATCTGATAGAGGGCTAATATCCATAATTTACAAAGAACTCAAGAAATTAAATGCCAAGAAACCCAATAATCCAATAAAAAAAATGGGGAACAGAGCTGAATAGAGAATTCACAAATGAGGAATTCCTAATGGTTGAGAGACAGTTGAAGAAATGCTCAGCATCCTTAATCATCAGAGAAATGCAACTCAAGACGACTCTGAGATTCCATCTCACACCTGTCAGAATGGCTAAGATCAAAAGCTGATATGACAGCACATGCTGGTGAGGGTGTGGAGAAAGGAGAACTCTCCTCCATTGCTGGTGGGAATGCAGGCTTGTGCAACCACTATGGAGGTCAGTATGGCGATATCTTAGAAAACTTGGAATAGTTATGCCTCAGGACCCAGCCATACCACTTCTGGGTATACATCCAAATGACTCCTCACCGAATCACAAGGAAGTTTCCTCATCTATGTTCATAGCAGCCTTATTTGTAATAGCTAGAAACTGGAAACAACCCAGATGTCCCTCAACTGAAGAATGGATTAAAAAACTGTGGTACATCCACACAATGGAATACTACTCAGCTTTCTGAAACAAGGAAATCATGCAATTTATAGCCAAATGGATGGAACTAGAGAAGCTCATCCTGAGTGAACTAACCCAGACCCAGAAGGATGCACATGGCATCTATTCACTTATAGTCGGATTTTAGTTATATAGTTCAGGATAACTGTACTACAACGGATGCACCAAAGGGAACATGAATTAGACTTTTTTCCTGTCAATGAGACACTTTGCCCTAGTGGTGCTGCCTTTTATGCCCCAGTGTATGAGGAGGTTCTTGTCCCTCATATGACTGATGAACTCGGGTGGTGGAAACTCCACTCCATAGGAGTGGGATGGAAGGGATAGGGGGTAGAGGGTGGGAGGGTGGGACTAGGAAGTGTGGAAAGAGGACACTATGATGGAGATGTAACCTGAAGTAATAAATAAATAAATAGATTTTTTTTCATAATTTTATACTTGTATACAATGTCTTATGATTGTATCTCCCTCATTTCTTTTCCTTATTCCCAAGCTCCCAATATCCTCGTTCTTCCTAACTGGTCTCCTAGCGCTCCTCCTATGGTTTTGTGTGTGTGTGTGTTTGTGTGTGTGTGTGTGTGTATGCACATGCATGTGCATGCATGCCTTGTGCATTGCATATGACCATAGTTGATGTGTGTTCATAATTATAATTGTTTCATATCAAGAAGAAAATATTTGATAGTACACCTCCTCATCCCCAGACTCTTACTGTCTTCCTACCCCTTCTTCACAACATTCCCTGACACTCCGAGTGGTAGATACACTTGACCCATTTAAGACTGAGAACTCACCTGTTGTTTATTCTCACCACTGGGACCACTTACAAATCTTAAAGTCAAGGCTTAATCCTAAATCTGGTCATGCTGTGTATTTTCTGATCCAGCATACAGAAAGGATCTGAAGCAGAGGAAGACACTTACATCGTATCCTGGGTTTACAAAAGTTGTCTTAGTTTTCCTACCTTTCATACTACTGACTTTTGAAAATTACAGTTATTTATTTCTAATGAAAGAGAGTCTTATGAAAATTTGATTGACAGGCAAGACCACAGTAGAGTGACAGTGTGAGAGGTGCATTTGAGGTGTGAGTTTCACTCAGTAGGGGACTAAACAGTTCAAAGAACTTCTGCCCTTTCCTCTAATACTCATGTCTGCCATTTTACAAAACATAGGTAGGAAATAATAAAAACTATCTCTTGGCTGTGAAAATTGATGTAATATCATCAAGACATCAGAATGAAATCCTAGAAGACTTGAAAAAAATATGCTTCTAGTGTCTCGTGTAGTATTTTTTTTCCTTAAAATAATTCTGGTCCCCAATATAGTCATTAAAAATATTGAATGACTGTAGCCTCTAGTTGCAGTTTGGATTAGTAGTGTGGACAGTAGAGGCTAGGCAAGTAGAGAAATGGAATAGCTTAATTTAAGCAGAATGCAAGGGAATGAGTAAAGTGAAATTTATTCTCCAAACTGAGCTGGCTTCTAAAGCATAGTAATTTGTTCATATAGCAATAGTGGGAAAATGCTGCAAAAGTTTTCTTGGCTGTGTGTCTTTCTGTAGTAGCATGTTTTACCTTCTTTTCAGTAACTTCTACTTACACTTTACATGTTTGCTTTGTAATACTCTTACAATGTTTTCAAGATTCTATTTAAAGTTTGGTGATCATGCTATTTATTTATCACATGATTTGGAAATGGGATATCTAAGGTAAGTTTGCATGCATACCAGGTACTGGTTAGGGTATTTTTGCTGGTTTTTAGTCATCATCTCATAAGGGCCCCATATAGTAAAGAGAGAGTGGCTATAAACTTCCCAGCACTCCTTAGAGCAACAATATCTTCACAAGGGATCCATCCTTATGTCTAAATTATCTCCCAAGGGCTCCTTTCCAAACACCATCATACTGGAGATTAGGGCTTTAATCTGTGAATTTAGGAAGGTGTACATAAATACACAAAGAATTATTTTCTGAGATCATTATATAACTAAAGCTGGACTTAAACTCATGGTCCTTTTACCTCTGCCTCTAAATACTAGGATTATAGACATTCACCACCCAATTTCTTCATGCCCAGAAAGCATTTGTTATTCATCAGATTTTAAGGACAGAATATAACTTGTTTATACTGGATAAACAAATGTGGATATTGTGGATATCGTGGTGTGACATTTAGAGTTTACAAAATTTTAGATATGTTAGCAAATATAAACTTATTTGTATAAGTTTATGTAACAAGTGACAAATGGTCTCAAACTATAAAAGTGACAAATACTAAAGCTCTTTACTTGTTTTCAACCTACCTTGGGGTTAAATACAATCTTTTAAGATTAAATATAGATAAAATTATGTTTTTATTACTTGAATTATATAGTTCTGTAAGTAATGCATATAAATAAATATTTATAAATTGCATGACTATGTGATTTAAAATAAAGAATTGAAGAAGTTATTGAATAAAAATAGGCATGCATTTGAGTTTTTTGCTGTGTGTATAACTTATCACCATGTGATTTGGGGCAAATTATTAAACCAATTTGATCCTCAATATCCCTCTCTGGTAACATGGGATCAACAGTATAACTCTTGCAAAAATTCAATTAAAATTGAATGGTATATTAAAGTGCTTAACATAATTCTTCCACATCTAACAGATGGCCAATAAATAAATGGTGATCTTTTTTTTTTTTGCTGTTGTCATAACACAAGAGCAAACAATTACATGATTTTATCATTCTCATTGATCTCAGTTCCTCTGTATGTCAAATGTCACTTGTGCTCATCATTTTGGTGCTGGTTGTAGAGGACAACAAAGACAACACCTCTGAAAATGAATCATAAAGTGTCAAGTGCCACTGCACAAAATAAAGTGAGGACTAAAGTGAGTTTTCCTTCATTTTCCAGACATAGAGTATTGGCTAGAAACAAAGTCCTCCTTCACAGTACAATGGAACTGCAGTTCTGTAAGTGACTACATCCTTTATACAGGATTTTTTTTTTTTTTTTTTTGGCTTTCTTCTTTTGGCGATCCAATCAGCCTGGAAGCAGACTGCCAATAAAATTAATTACAGGAGTTCCTTTTTCCCTCCCTCCCTCCCTCCCTCCCTCCCTCTTCCCTCCCCCTCTCTCTCAGTTTTTGATTGTATACAAAACATTAAGCCCATTTTTATCAGTTTAAAAACAGGTTTGCTACATGGCTATACCTTCAAAACTGCCAGTAAGTGAATTTCGACTTTAAAAAAAAAAAAAAAAACAGCAACAGCCAAACAAACAAAGACTCCCCAAGAACATCATTTTCTATTCTCCTTTCTGAGTGGTACATACACCATTCTTTGTGTATTTTCTAATGTGTCAGTCAAGCTTGGTTTGGTCTTTTAAACCCTACTCAAATTCATTCTTCTTTCTGGTATTGATATTTATGAAATCATACTGAGACTGAGGATTTCAACTTGACAAAATACAGCCCTTAAACAAGTACATCCATTGTTGCTTTCAAGAGCTTTGCTTGCCTCACCAAGTTTAGTAGCATAATTTAGTGTCCTTTAAAGTCTTGCAAAAATCCACAAATGTTATATTTCTACTCATCTCCAAGAAAGTTCTAAGGAACTGGAAAGTATCTTTAAAATGATTTTGAATAGTATTTCTTAACAATGCCCTTGTAGGAGTCTTAAGATACCATGACAACATAGACCTTTAAAATGTCTTAATTGTCACACAGTAAATGTACATATTCTTGGAAGATATAGTGTGATGCTTGCTACATATAAACATTGTATTATTCAAATTAGTAAGCATATTTACTTCATGCAATTATCTTTTCTTTGTGATGAAAATATTCAATTTTTCTTCTATCTTTTTTGAAATGTATAATACATTATCATTAAATATAAGGAAGATATATATTCATATATATATATATATATATATGAATAAGACCAGCCTTGCCCCATCTCTTCTTTTGTCTATATAGAGTTTCTACAGACCAGTTTTCAAACATGTTCATTCTGCATTTGTTAATGATGAAAATTAAGAAGACCTTGATCTATTTCCTTGACTACTGTAAAATATTCTTCTTTGAATCACCAGAGCAGGCTTTGTACTCTCACTGTTCAGTATTACTACTTCTAAAGAAAGGTACCGTGTAGATTCCTAAATACGCATTCTGAGTTGCTTAGCAAAAATGAGTTAACGTCTCTCTCTTACTCATGTGAGGTGATAGTTATGAACATAAACTTTATTTTTAGATAAAAAATTAATTTTATGTTTGTACTCGAGTAGTTGGAAAATGTGCCAATCATTTAACTTCTCTGAGTTTCAGCTTTACTATAAAACAAGCCTGCTCCCAAGGTACACCTGTTGACCAAGACCACATGCTGTCCCAGGTCTTCCACATAGGTGCCAGTCTTTAGGCTGATTTCTATGCCATTTTTATGAGTCTGTTTTTCTTTTTTTTTTTTTAAACTTTATTTTTTTTTCAAGTTACATCTCAGTCACAAACCCCTCCCTATTCCCCCTTCCTATCCCGCCCTTCCACCCTCTTCCCCCCAGAAGTTTCCCCTTTCAGTCCAACAGATGGTTCCTTCTCTTATAACAGTAAATACTATACAAAACAACAGATATAAATATGCCACATTTATGAGAGTTAAATGGCCCAGTATACCTTCCCAATGGCCAGTTTATACATATTTGGCCCCTGACTTTAACATTCTACTATCTAACCATCTCCATGAGTTTAAAGGTCTATATGTGACTCAACATTCATACTAACTTGCAACACACTTTTAAGAGTATCTTCTTAGATCTATAACACCCTCTTGATTCCTAAACAACTCAAAATTTAACTATGAGACTCTAGCTGTCTATTCTTCAACCACCTCAGAGACCTGAGAGGGATAAATATATCTGCTTATTGGGAGGAGGGCATAAGGGTGGCCAATGAGAAAATATCCTGGTGCATAATTAGAGAGAGCATATAAAAAAGGAGGCTTTTGCCTGGCATTGCTTTGCATCGTTGCTCATTGCTGCTTCACTTTGAAAGACCCTAGACAGCCTTTTGCCAAAGGTCGTGGCCGCTAAGCCTCATCTGAAGCCTTAAAAAAAAAATAACAGCCAGCACTGAGGTCAGTCACCAAGTGCAGACCTGCGCAGGGACCATGGTGCCAAGTGAGGGGGTAGTAACTGCCGGCACCGAGACCACGTGGATGTAAGAGGCCTGACCCCAAGCAAGTGTGCACCAATATAATAGTCTGAGCCTAGGCCAACAGAGGAAAAAGAGACTGTGGCCTCAAGCAAGTGTGCAACGACTGCCAGCTCCTAGGCTGCACAAGTATAGCACGTGCCCCAAGGCAGCAAACTTGGCCAGCAGAAGAGGCTGTGAGGCACAGCACTTGCCCCTAGGGGGTTCAGCTAATTCAAACAGACTCAAGATACCTAGGAACCAAGCATGTGGTGGGCAGACCGCCATTGCTATAGTCAGGTGACCGCTAGGCTGCTGATTGCTGTGTTCCCTTTGCCATTGGCTGACGAGTTGCCCCAAGGAACCATGCCTGAGAAATGTCCTTCCTTCTGTGCCTCCGGTTGATGGGTTGGAAAGTGTTTAGAGGTTTTGGGTTTTTTTTTTTTGTTTTGTTTTGTTTGTTTGTTGGTTGATTGGTTGGTTTTTCGAGACAGGATTTCTCTGTATAGCCCTAGCTATCCCAGAACTCACTCTGTAGACCAGTCCTGGGATTAAAGGTGTGTGCCACCATGCCCGGTCATTACACAGTTTTGAACTGTCATGTGGGTGCTGGGATTTGAACCTGGGTCATTTGGAAGAACAGCCAGTGCTCTTAACCACTGAGCCATCTCTCCAGCCCCCTTCCTTTTGTTTGTTTAGAGTTATTAATAAATAGTTTATAAGATATGCCAACATCCCTCCAATCCCAATTCCT
>CAJQZJ010032273.1:3740920-3847275 GCA_907164525.1 Lophiomys imhausi | reverse complement strand
ACTTACTGTTATAAGAGAAGGAACCATCTGTTGGACTGAAAGGGGAAACTTCTGGGTGGAAGAGGGTGGAAGGGCGGGATAGGAAGGGGGAATAGGGAGGGGTTTGTGACTGAGATGTAACTTGAAGAAAAAAAAATATTTAAAAAAAAAAAAAAGAAGAAGAAGACAGGGAGTAGATTCCAGTCCTCACAGAACCTGTGGAGTCTCTTAAGGGAACAACACATGGAGAAGCAAAATACTAAAGTGAATAAAAATATGTCCAATTTACAAATAAATAGAAATGCTGTGGGCCTAAAGCCAAAGAATACTCTTAGACTGGACTTTGTTTAGCAATCTAAATTTAACCAACTGGAATTCTTTGAGTGTATCCTTATTCAACATTCTAAAGTATTTGATTTTTATTTTTTCAAATGGTGTACTTATTCTGGAACCCATAAGAAAATACAATTTTCTTTGCAATAAAGGAATGGGATGTATTATGGGTTTCATAAACAGAGAACACAAATTACAATCTGTCTCCACTTTGGGACACATTTTTAGCAAGTCTGATGAAAAGAGTAGGCAAGTTGACTGTATTTACAGAGATGGTATTGCTATGACCTCGTGAATAGAAGCATGCAGCTCATTGATACCTTGGTCATTGATAGCAAAGAGATACATACATATGGACATTTTCTAATACTGCAGCATTCCACCATACATTCTATTGTCTTCCAACAAGGCTGTAGGTCTCATTTATACCTTTTAATCTATATTTGAAAAATAACCCTTTTTATTTTAAAGAAAATGCTTATTTGAAAAACATGAGCTCAACTGATTACAAACTCAATACTCATTATGCTGTGTTCATTTGTTAATAGATTATTCATGCCAATGAAAATTCCATGCTAGCGCTTGACATGACAATGTCAGAACACTGAACTGTTTTCCATAAATTTGGGGAAGCAGTTCATTTCCTTCATCTAGAAAAGCTGTTTCTTTTAGGGAATTGAAAATCATGTCCAAGATACTAATTTCCTCATAAAAAGATTTAGAGTGATTCTTTTCTCCCATAGAACCAATATTCCAATTAATTCATTGTATTGAGCCAGACAACACACCAGAGTATGATGTCATGAATTTCAAAATGGAAACCACTTTGCCAGATGCTTGAGGCTCCAGTACACACATTTGGTACTTCAAAATTAGTCTGGTTAGCTACATGTTTGTTAAATAGTCCTTCTGCTAAGCACATATTTCAATTCTGAAACATTATTTTCCTCTTAAAAATATTGAGCAACAAAATTAAATGGGACTCTTATTATTCAAAGACTACAATTTTCCTGCAGTCTCCTAAATATGCCTCAGAGGAGGGCTGAAAAATAAAAGACAAGATGAAAACTAGACATTATTAAAGAGTTTGTTGTTTCATACGTACTTAAAGACTTGTACTAATATGGATCTGGGGTTTGGTGGAAAGCTCTGATCAATTCAGCCAGACTTATTGATTTGGAGTGTATAAGCCTCTTCTCAAAGTATCATGTCTCACTGGATGAAGCAGAGGAAGAACTCGTGCTTCTAAATCAGAGGCATAACAAATATTGAATGCAAAAAATGAAGCCATGATATCTCTATTTTATATACTGGATATCTCCCTGAACCCCCATTCTTAGAAACAATTGAAATATGAAGTTCCTGAATGCAAATTTAAGGATTTGGGAACACTAAGTGACATGGTATTCAGGGGCAAAGATACAGTACAAGTTAATTAATACTAAGTAAGGAAAAGTAAAATAATTGACTTCCAAAATAAGTTATAAGTATTAATACAGAGCTTGGGAAATTTATGCTATTATATTTTAACATTTTTATATATAATGTTTTAAAAATTTTAATTAATTAATTTTTAAAAATTACATCTCAATCAAAGTCCTCTCCCTCATCCCCTCCATTTCCATCCTCCCTCCCTCATCACATTTCTGTCTCAGATCAGAGGAGCCCTCACATATCAAACCCCTCACCTCATCAGTCACATGAGGGCTAAGAACTTCCTTTTGTCCTGGGGTTTGATATGACCACCCAGCTAGGGTAAAGTGTTCCACTAACAAGCAAAAGGGCCCATGACTTGCTTCTGGGTGGAGTTTTTGATTGGATAGTTATCTTAGGTTCCTGTGTGTTTGGGTTTGTTGGCTTTAGGATGGTTATCCTGTGCTATATGTTCAATATCCACTTATAAGAGAGTACATATCATGTGTATCTTTCACAGTCTGAGTTAGCTCACTCAGGATGAACTTTTGTAGATCCATCCATTTGGTTGAAAGTTGCATGATTTCCTTGTTTCTGATAGCTGCGTAGTATTCCATTGTATAAATGTACCACAATTTTTTGAATCCATTCTTCAGTTGAAGGACATCTGAATTGTTTCTAGTTATATACAATTTTTAAAATATATTTTTTCATATAATATATTCTGATCACTTTTTTTCCTTCCCCAACTCTTCTCAGATACTCAACTTCTACCAACTGAACTCCATGACCTTTCTCTTTATTTCTTTCTCTTTCTTTTAAAAAACAGACAAACAAATCAAACTAACCAGAATAAAAAGGAAAAAAGAAAAAAAATGCAAAAAGACCAGACACATACACTCTAAAGCAAAGTCCATAAAAAACTGCAAACAGATGCTATAATATAGAAGCAAAATGTCAGCAAGACAAAAAATGCCCAAATAAGGAATATGAGATAAAAAATATAAACAATATATGTTTGGATTCATTTTGTGTTGGTCATCTACTGATGGGCATGGGGCCTAATTTAGGTATGGTTAATATTTCTCCATTTTTCTTACAAAGGAAAAAACTAATTTTTTTCCTTTGTAAGCAGATGTCAGTTGGAGATAACTTCTTGGGAAGGAATGGGTGCCCACGAGTCCTGTCCTTCTTCCTCTCAGCCTAGGACCCTGTGTGCTTGCACCTGTATAGGTTCTAGACATGCTGCCGTAGTCTCTGTGAGTTCATATGTGTGTTAGTCCTGTGGTTCCTTGTTGTCGTCCATCCACTCTGGCTCTTATAATATTTCTGACTCCTTCCACAGAGCTCTTTAAGACCTGGGAGAGTATGATGATGACAACATAGTTAGGTCTGAGTGTTCCAAAGTCTCTCATTGTGCACATTTTTCAATTGTGGATCTCTGTGTTAGTTCCCATCTACTATAAGGGGATGGTTCTCCTATGATGATTGAGCAAGGCACTGATCTATAGGTAAAGCAGAGTGTCCTTATGCTCTTTTAGCAGAAAAATAGTATTTGGTTTTCCCCTAAGCCTATAGTCTATCTATTCTCAGGTTCTTGGCCACATGAGCAATGTCAGATACAAATTTCATCTTGTTGAGTGGGCCCTAAATCCAACTAAAGAGCAGTTGGACTTCCACAATGTTTGTGCCATTATTGCACCAAGATTTGATTCAGTAAGGTAACTGCTATGGACTGCAAGGTTTGTAGCTGGGTTGGCAACCTACCTCCTCTGGTAGTGTGTGGCATGTCTTTCAGTACTATGAACACTAGTTCATAGGAGTGTAGAATCTAGTTAAGCACAGCTCAACATCTCCATACTCAATGAAATATGCAAGTATTATCATCAGCAATAAGACCTTACCCTTTAGTTTGTGGAGAACAACCTTATCAATAGCCTGAGACATTTAAGGGTTTCCTTGTGACCTCTTTATCCAATGCCTCAACCAAATTTAATCCATTTCTGGAACTGACATTTCATTTGGAAGTAAAAGATGTCTATTGAAGGCATATCACCTCCATATTCAGCATACACACACACACACACACACACACACACACACATAGGCACACTGAGAAGCTTTTACAGTAGTAGGTTTCTCAAATGGCCTTAGTGTAACGTGTTCCTTCCCAAAATCCCAGTTTTAGCATCCACCTACCTCCTCCTCCATTTTTAATCTTTCTACTATAGTCTTTTTCCTGTCTTTCCAAATTTGTGTATTCTATTTTCCATTCCTTGAGAGATCCTCCACTTACACCTAGTCCCTTACCTTATTCCTAATCTCTGTGGTTATAGAGCATGCCTGTTGATGGCTTAAAAGTTAATATATAACTCTTAAGAGAATATATACAATATTTGTCTTTGAGTTTGGGTTATTCAGGATTTTTTTTTCTAGCTAGGAAATGTTTTAAGAAGTGATGTTACAAGACAAACACATAAGGATCTCATTCATTAATAGTTAGAAATATTAAATATCATATGTAGTACTATAATATACCAAAATGAGAAAAACATATTCATGATATCAATCATTCTCAAAACATACTTAATAGAAAAATTTCAACATAACATTTTTATTGATTCTTTGGGAATTTCACATCATGCACCCAATCACACTCATTTCTCTGACCTTCTATATCTACCCTCACACACTTGTAACATCCTCCACCAAAAATATAAAAATAAATACATTTAAATTTTAAAAAAGTCCAATTTGTGTAATCTGTATACTCCTTGGAGCATGGTCAAACTCTTAGTAGCCTGATCCTTAAATAGAAGTAAGTTGTTCTCCTCTCGCACCCCTACCAGAATGTTAGTGGGAATTTAAAATGTGTTGCAGTTTTCTCTTAACACCAAAATAATTGAGACTGGACTATTATATTTATTTTACAGCTTTATGGCTCAATAACTGAGCAGTATTAATCTATTTTAATCCTCTAAATTAATCTGGCTACCTCTCCGATATATCCCCAAGATACTTCCATTTTATGGCATTCTCTAATCTAGCTGTTTTTTCATACTGTCTACTGAACCTCTCCTAGTGGCTGAATCCCCACTTCCTCCCTTTCTCTCCCCCTCCCCTGGCTGACAGAAAATCTAGCCCTATTCTTATTGGCTGATCAGCTTCTTTATTTACATTTCAGTGAATAATTGGGGAGCAAAGTTTACACAATATTGAGACAGGAGTTTGTCAAATTAAGAATTGCCACCAGATATGGGGGCACAGAAATCAGCATTTGAATCTTTACAGTGAACAATAGCATTATGCTTATACCAGAAGCCATCAATCATGGAGAGATATCTTCAGCATGCTTATCACACTTCTAAAGAGTTCTCTTCAAAGTCTTCCAGTTTAGGCTGCTACTTTTTGGGGGTGCGGGTGGGGATTGGAGTGGGAGTAGGAGTAGGGATTATGACAGATGCCTTCCATGTCTCTGTTTCTCAACAATGCATCTGCAATCATCAATGTCACTGCAAACATAGCTTCCTTGATCTTTACAGTTACCAGGAGCACAGATCATGGGTTTCTAGATGGTTTCTGGCATCAACACAGACTACAAACATGGCCCCAGGATGGAGTAGAACAACAGACCCAGTCAAGGCCCTCAGAGGCAGCACAGGCCCAGACATCACTTGGCCTCAGGTAGCAGTTCAGGGCACTCAGATCATTATGGCTCCTGGTGGCATGGGTTTATAACTTTATGGCCATGCTGTTAGATGTTATGCATTTGTGTTATTGTATTTATGTATTTTAATGTTACTGAGAGAGCAGAGATGAAAATATCCTTTGAATGGGATATTTGAACTAAATTTATTTCTGTGGTAGTCCAGGAACTCAATGAGGATGTTACACTTAGAATGTAATACCAATATATATTCATTAAATATGACAGATTGGGAAATGAAAGAAGTCACTTTGAGTTAACTGGATATTTTTGGGAATAATATCACTTAAATTTGGTAATAATGACATGTGGAGTCTTTTGGCTTGGAGAGCAAATATAAGACTCCAACACTAGTAATCATTTTGTGGGTTTTGAAATCATTTACACTTTTGATATTTAAAATCATGGTAAAATTGGCTACAGCAATGAAAGAGTGTTGGTAAAATTCTAAAACAAATCAGCTAGTCTACATACATAGATTATAACTGGGTGAATTAATTTAGCAGTACATCCATCATTTTCTCTGTTTAGTAATATCAACATCAGCTCCAGCAGTAGCAGTGTGTGTGTGTGTGTGTGTGTGTGTGTGTGTGTGTGTGTGTGTAAATTTATGTACCTATGGGGGGATTTTTCTTTGATAGTGTTAAATAATGTGTTTTTATTAAATTATTTACACAAACATTTGGCGAACCTCTCCCTATTTAGAAATCATATTCAATAAAAAATAATATCCACATACAAGAGTCACAGTAATATTTAACCTCCTGTCCCATTCAAAACAAAACCTTGAACATTAAGAAACAGGTAAGTAAAAAGATTCCCGAATAAGAGTCTACAATTTTATAAAGTTTACTAAAGGACCAGAGACTCCCATGATCTTTTTGCTGTTAAGAATAGACTAAATTATGTTTAAATTATGCAAGGTATTGTTTAGGATTTGCTACCCATTATTTAAATATGAATTATTTTCACACAGTAAGAGTATTATTTCTCTGCAGGTAATATGAAAGGCCTTGTCCTAAGGAATGATGAACACATCTTTAATTCTTAGCTTTGTTATGATAACAAGTAGCACCATAATTTCTAAGTCTTAAATGTAAATATGTAAATTTGTGCTTCATGGTTCTGTGGATTACATGAATCATTTCTTCTCCTTATATTTTACTATTCAAGAATACAGGGTGGCACATCAGTCCATTTGTTCTCTATACCATTCTCATGGTCCAAGAAAAGAAGTTAGACCAAAAATCATATCACACCACTTTATAACAAATCTCCCATTTACAAGTGACATGAATTATTCCTGGCCTTATCTGCCTGAAGCAAGTTGCATGAATAAGCCTGAAAATGAAGTTGAGAAGTATATTCTAAACTGTAAACACAGCTATTCACATGACAAAGACTTCCACAGGAGGTTAATTGGAACAATGGAATTTCATGACAATCTACCACAGATTCACTTGCTGCATGTATAATGTCAGTAATATGGACTTGCAATTCTGGTTATTGTAATTGATTCACTTACTCAACGTTATTGAGTATTGATTGGTAACTAATTGTATATATTTAGGTTACAATGTAATTATATGTTGATATATTCACCAAAGCCAAACTAGCTTACCTATGTATCTGCTCATTTAGTTACATGGCTATTTTGTTGTTGTTCTGTTAGGATTTAGTATGAACATTTGAGATACATACACTCTCTTAGAAAATTTTAAGTGTGTAATACATAATTATTAACTATATTCACTCTGATATGCCTTAAAACTTCAGAATTTAGGGACTGGAAAATGGTTTAGAGCACTTCTTGCTCTTCTAGAGCACATAAATTTAGTTCTCAGTACTCACATTGGGTAACTGAAAACTGAAGGGACTCTAGCCAGCCCCTGGATGTCAAACATGGCTCTGGCAAGGCTTGCCCTTCTCTTCTATTCTCTTTGCCTTGCTAGAAAACATTAGATTTCATTCCTGAAGCTTCCCCTCATGGTCTATTCCTTTATTTGGTCACTTCTTCTTCCTGAAGCTAAATACTAAGTCCAGCAATCAAAATCCCCCTTTGGCTCACCTAATTAACATGCCCAATTAAAATTAAACATCTCATCCTAACATGGAGTTTTCCCCATTACCTTTATGTACTGCCATTTTCTTATGTGCTACATCTGTCTCCTATCTATCTAGAGGCAGTCTGTTGTCCCAAACCCAGACAGATACCTCTCCTTCCTCTCCTATGTTTCCTTCCCCTCTTCTATCTCCTGTCTGTCTCTTTGTCCGTGCCCTCTGTCCCTCTGTGGTAAATAAATCTCTTTTGTGCTGAGAAGTTGGTTTTGGGGGTTCTGAGCCAATACTTTATCTTTCAAAAGCTGCCTGCAACTCCAGCTCTAGAGTACAATGTCCTCTTCTCCATAGGTACTGCACTGACATGAAACATATACACCACACACAAATCACTTAAAAATAAAATATAAATAGAATATCTAGAACTCCATAATGTATTTGTTTGATAAGAGAATGTAAATGCCTTTTTAAAAACATTTGTTTATTAATTCGCTACATCTCCATCACATCCCTCTCCCTCCACCCTCTGGTCCCACTCTCTCACCCTCTACTCCCTCTACCACCTATCCTATGCTTTTGGTGTGGGGTGCCTTCCCATAACAGCCCCCATCAGTTCAGTAGTCACATGAGGGCTAAAAGCTTCCTCTTGCACTGAGGGCCTACATGGAAATTCCAATATGTTGAAATGCCCCACTAACATGTAACAAAGTCGATGTTCCTGTTCTTTTTGGTCTATTGGTTTGAGGATAGTTATCCTGTACTATATGACTAAAATCCAGTAATAAGTGGATACATGACAAGTATATCTTTCTGGAACTGGGTTTGCTCACTTAGGATGAGCTTTTCTAGATCCATCCATTTGGTTGCAAATTGCAAAATTTCCTTGTTTCTGATAGCTGAGTAGAATTCCATTGTGTAAATGTACCACAGTTATTTATTTATTTATTTATTTATTGAATACTTTATTTTTTTTCTTCAAGTTACATATCAGTCACAAACCCTTCCCAATTCCCCTTCCTGTCCCACCCTTCCACCCTCTTCCCCCCAACAGCTTCTGCTTTCAGTCCAACAAATGGTTCCTTCTCTAATAACAGTAAATACTATACAAAACAACAGAAATAAATATGCCACATTTATGAGTGTTAAATGGCCCAGTATACCTTCCTAATGTCCAGTTCATATATATTTGGCCCCTGACTTTAACATTCTACCATCTAACCATCTCCATGAATTTAAAGTTCTATAACTGACTTAGCTTTCATACTAACTTGCATCACTATTATAACCATCTTCTTAGATCTAGAACGCCCTCTTGATTCCTAAACAACTCAAAATTTAACTATGAGACTCTAGCTGTCTATTCTTCAACCACCTCAGAGACCTGAGAGGGATAAATATATCTGATTATATAGGAAGTGCAGGGCCTGCAGTTTTCAATACTAAGAAATGACAAACCAGTGACTGCCTGGACAGTTCCCCTTTTCTCTCCACACATTCCAGCATCAGTCTTCAGTCTTTTGGTTCTGTTTCTCTGACAGACATTGATTGTAGAGTAGGAATTATGAAGGACTTACCTAACCTGTCTTGGTAGAGCTAGGCTGTCAACTTCCCTGTACCAAGTTTTGTCCTTTTTGGACAGCAGTCTGTCTGCAGTTGAAGCAAGGAGTTTTTTCATGCCAAGAGATAGGATTGCCACTAATTCAACCATCTCACACTGGAGATTCTTCGATGCTTATCTTCTACTTGGAGTAGAATAGGGGGTGCTGTCAGGAGCTGATATGTCTCAATATCAAAAAAAATCTTAATTTAAGATAACATCTTTGAATGCCATATTCTGCAGATCTCTTGGGGTTTTTGAAGATGCCCTGTCCATCTCTTGTATTTAGATAAGCAAATGTTGCTTGTCTCTTAACAACTTGATTACTGAGTAGCTTAGAGAATATCTGTGATAGACTGTCATAGTAGCTAACAAAGTGACATGTGTGCATGACTAGGAGTTTGTTTTTCTTAACTATCCTAAACAGTTTTAGACGGTTGGTATCAAGAGGCCAGAGCTTCACATTTTATTTTTAAGTATCTCTAGGTATGATACCATTAGGAAGCGTTACCTTTAAATTTGTATCAATATACAAAGATCTATTCAATTGTGGTTAAATATACTCTTAATTATGTATCAAAATACCAAGATCAATGCCTATGTAGCCCAATACAATCTTAATATTACGTCCATGTACAAGGGTCAATACCATTGTGGCCAATTATAATCTTAATTTTGTATCAATATACAAAGATCAATACCGATGTAGTCCAATACGATCTTATTTTTGCACAATAAACAATGGTCAATACCACTTTAGCCAAATATACTACTAATTTTGTATCAATATACAAAGGTATAAGGGCATATTCAATAATCTGTCCCTTTTTCTTGGTCCTTCCTGTGCTATGTCTATGTCCCATTTTTCTCAAGTCCATGCACTCCTACATAGGAGAGAAAGAAGGATACAGAAAAGGAAAAGAAGGAAGTCCCTGGGTCTAACCTCCAAAACCCATTAAACAGGGCCATTTAACAGCTTGTAATCTCTTCCCCTAAATAACAGAGTATTCAGTTATCCTTCAAATAACCAAAAAGGGGGGGCGGAGAAACACCCTCCCCACCCTCTGGGCATGGGACGTCACTCTCTTAAAATGACTTCCTGCTGATTTGGGTCATAGTAAACCTGTTTGGGGCCCGAACCAAAATGGAAAAATGGTTAAAAATGTTAGTACAATCCTTTTATGTTCAGTTCTTCTGTTCTCAGCTGTTTAGATGTCCTAAGGAGTTTGTAGGCAGAAGCTGATCTTCCACGCTTTACTGAGGTTCTGGCTGGGGCATTGTGTAGAGCTGAACGGTCTTAGTGATATTGAATTGTTGTGGTTGTAGGCTTTTGATGGAGACAGCTATAGAGGGATTCTGTCAGGCTGAATCAACTGGGTCACTCGTCTTCTTTGGTGTCTGATTCTGTTTTCTGCTGAGGTTTCTGTTGTCCCTGGGTTCCTTGAATGGATGCTTTGCTTCTCCTGGAACGATAAGAACAGAGCCCTGCCCCAATCCTAACTCTGGGACAATTACCCTCTTTTTTTTGGGGTGGGGGGCTAGGTAATATTTCTCCTGAAGCAAATTTGGTTTTTTGACAATATATAAAGTGTTATCTTTCAATCTGGGTTAAAGAAGAAATTATTTTGTTATTTTGGAGCTAAACCAGCTTTAGTGTATATATTTTGAGATCTCAAAGGACAATTTGTTTGTATTGAGTAGGTCTTTTGTAAGTAGCTTTTAAACTTAGGTATTTCCAAATCCTATGTGTGTGTCTCTGCATTCTAATTATTGGGATCAGAGACCTGTGGTTCCCATCTGAAGGGATTAAAGATGTGTTCCACCACTCCTGGATCGAAGTTTTTCTCTATTTAGAGTTTGTTTTGTATCAGGCATTACCTTGAGCTCTGAGATCTGCCTGTTTCTGTCTCTAGTGTGTTGGGATTAAGGGTGTACTCTTCTTGAATGATGGGATTAAGGGTGTGCACCCTCACCACCCTGTTCCATGTAACTCTAGAATTTATAAGACCATTAACTCTATGGTGCTCCTCCTATCTCTGCTGAAGTTAAAGGCATGGGTTAACACCACAAATCTCATGTATTTTACCTTAGCTCTATGTTTTTTCGACACTTGGAGATTTATAAAACCAGGTTGAACGGCTGTATCCTTTATTTTATTTACAGTGTTTTAGCATTGTTACCTGCTTTTTTTAAATTAATAAATTTATTTGTTTGTTGCTTCAGGTTATATCCTTATTATATTGTCCTCTTTTCCCGCTTCCCAGTCCCACCCTCCCATGCTCTACCCCCGACCCTTCTGTCTTGTTCCTCTGGGGTGGAGTGTCCCTGCATAACAGTCTCTCACCACAGATCAGGAGTCATATGAGGGCCAAGAGCCTCTTCATTCACCGGGGGCCTACGAGGCAGTACTGCCAGTGAAAGGTGTCTCCTTGCTGTTATTCTTTGTTTTTGTGGGTTTGTGTGGTTGTTGGTCTTTTTTTAGTATTCCCACAGTTTTTTTTTTTTTAATACATTCTTCAGTTGAGGGACATCTGGGTTGTTTCCAGTTTTCAGCTATTACAAATAAAGCTGCTATGAACATAGTTGAGGAGATGCCCTTATGGTTTCGGGAGGGATCTTTGGATGTATGCCCAGGACTGGTATGACTGGGTCTTGAGGTAGAGATATTCTAAGTTTTCTAAGATATCACCAGACTGAGTCAAAATTCTTCTATTACTTTCACCTCTGAATTCCTGACAATCATTAGTCTCTGCTCTCTCTGTTTTTGTGTTTCACCTATAAATAAAATCACAAAATACTTGTTTTTCTGTGTTTGTATTTTTAATCTTTCTAGAGAGTCATGTTATAAAAAAGTCAAAATTTCCTTTTAGTGGCAGAATAATGGAATATTATAAGATAATTCTGTCAACTGAACCACTGAGGCTTTGCTTATGTTTTGGATATTGTGACTGAAGTAGCAATGAACATGGAGGCTACACACCCCTTCGTGTGCCTGTTAGATTATTTTATGAGTCTATGCTAACTTTTTGAGATATTAACTTCAGTAATAAATCTTATTTAGTGTCCATTTGGTTAAGGGCTCCTATTTCACTATAGCATTGCTGAGACTTGATAAAATATATTAAAATTTTCATAATTATTTGATGGGGCCATGTTAAGCATTCTAAATGTTAATTAATTGGTCCTGCTTGCTGTCTGTTACTTACTTTGTTTCTGATTGGTTAAATAAATGCTGAGGCCTGAGATTGGGCAAAGACAGAGATAGGCAGTAGTAAGGTGCATGGGTTTCTGAAGCAGAGAGGTTGATGGGAAGAAGAAGCCAGGAACAGGAAGATGGAGGACACACGCCATGGGTTAGAGAAAAGAACATAATTCCACATGGTCTGGAACATCAACATAGCATGGATAATAGCAGTCCAAGGGGATGTATGTATATATGGGGTCATATTTGAAAAATATAATTAAGAGCTAGCTTAGATGGGCTAAGATAACCAATGAAAAATAATATAAATACTATAATAATTTATTTAGCAATTTTCTACAATTATTTCTGATATTGAGACTTTTCTCACATGACTAGTGGTCATTTGTATGTTTTCTATGGAAAAAAATGTCTATTTGGTCTTTGTTCTTTTTTTGTTCTGTTACTCATTCTTTCTTTCTTTTTTTAATGTATTGATATATCACTTCAGGTTACATCTCCATTACAGTTTCCTCTTTCCACCCCTCCCAGTCCTGCCCTCCCACCCTCTACCCCCTATCCTTTCCATCCCACTCCTCTGGAGTGGAGTGTCCCTACATAACAGTCCCCTGCCCCAGTTCAGCAGTCATATGAGGGCCACGAGCCTCCTCATACACTGGGGGCCTACAAGGTAGCACCACTAGAGAAAAGTGTCTATTTTTGTTTCCATTTATTTTTTGTTTTTTGACCAATACATACAATGAGTTTAGTTTTTTCAATCCCTATTATACTGTCTTATTTCCTCTTTCTTTCATTCAAACCAGTCTTTTTTTCTCAGAAAGTCCCTCTCCTACTTTCATGTCACTGATATGTGTGACATAACTGAGTTTATTTAAGGTTTCCTGCAGGACTATGGGTGGGAGGTTATTTATTGGATCATAGGCAGCTTACCAGTGTTTACACTACTGAAGAAAGTGACTCTATTCCCTCTGCCATTATTAACTCTCAGTATTCCCTGGGGCAGGGGTGGAGACTCATGACCCTTTACCCTTTCTATGATAATATTTTGATGGACTCCATCTTATGCAGTCTAGGTCAGGTAACCACTGCTTCGGTGAGTCCTTGAGTGTAATGACTATGCATGTCCAGAAAACACTGCTTCATAACACTCCAATCCAACCCCTGGCTCTAACATTCTCTCATCTCTGCTTTAAGCCTAGAACTCCCAAATCCCTTAATCTCTTCACTCTGATGAGTTGCTCTTGTAAATCTCTCAATTAACTTCCATCCATCGCAAAAAGAATCTTAAGGGTAAGAGCTGCGCTACCTATAGATAAAAAGATGTGGATTTAAAAGATGTAAGTATAAAGACAAGTATATCATGTTGATATAGCAAAACAGCATATACTTATTGACTGTTTGTATGTATTCTTTGGAAAAATGTCTATTGTGCACTTTGTCCCATTTTAAAAAACAGTTTTGTTTGTTTTTGAGGTTATGAGTTTTTATTGGGGTTGTAAATTTTATTCATTAATCTTTCTTCCCTCAAATGTACCTCCTCTTAATCTCTTTCAAATTTATGGCTTGCTTTCCTTTATTTGTTGGTTTAACACACACACACACACACACACACACACACACACACACACACACACACTATTCAGTTCGTATAATTTTATTTGCATTCATATGATTTCAGGGCTGACCATTTGATATTGGATAGGCAGTTGGGGGGCTTTTCCCTGAGGAAGACTATTTCTTATGCTCTCATCATTCCTCAGTTTCCTGTAATTTTTGTCAGTGTTGAGAACACATGAGTTTTCCTCCTTTCATATTAGCAAGTCTATTGATATTGTCATGCAGGACATGCTTAGGAAGCTATTCTGATGAGACTTTAAGAGTATAGCTATTACTCCTGTACCTAAGACTCAGGGATCATTGCAGAAAAGTAAGTGAAAAGATTGGAAGAGCTAGAAAAGCAGGGAGTTTTCTGTGATATTATTTTTCTATACTATTTAAAATGCTATAGTTTTATAATGTACTTTGAAATCAGGAGGTGTGTTTCCTTCAGTTTCTGTTTCTTTTTTTTTTTAAGATTGATTTAAGTTTTTGTGGTTTTATCCAATCCTTCAGTTTGATTTTCTGTTATTGTTAGGAGAGTGGGACCAGGAGGGGGAGGAGGGAAGGGACTTTGATTGAGATGTAACTTGAAGAAATAATGTTGAAAAAAAGTTATTTGACTTATTGAATGGAGTATGCTAATCTATACATTTTGCTAGGTAATTTATGAATCTTAAACAATTGGTTTCAATTTTTTCATTGATGTTCTACTTTGTCATGTGACATGTCATATGACATGATGCTCTACATGTCATATTTACCTATTTTTGTATATTTCTGTTCAAAACTTGCTGAGCTTTGTCAAAATAATTAGTTTGAATTCTTTATCATGGAAATTATTCGTCTCCATTTTTTTCAGTTGCTTGTTGGAAAAATGTTATTTTTTTTGGCTAGTTTTATTTTTACTTTTCGTGTTCCTTTACATTGCTATATTTGCATTGTAGAAGCAGTTGCCTGATCCAGTGTTTATTTGTAGAGTTTATAGGAGAAATATATTCATACCTGACATTTAACACTTTTGTGCTCATTCTGCCATTATTGTTTCTGCATGAGTGTTTATGTATATTGATTCTTAAGGTTGAATCCCTTCTCTTGATTTCAAACAACTAAGCTGAATAATAAATTCTACATCTCTTCTATGACAGTATCCTAAATATTTGTTTTCTTGATACCACCCAGTAACATAGGGATGATTCAATAGATCTTATGTTTTCATAATCCATTTGTAAATGCATATAGCTACTGCTTAATGAGTATACATGGGGTTCAGTCCAGAAGTTTAAGGGTAGAAAGTGAGGCATCAGAATACAGAGGGTACCTACAGTTCTGAAATCTTTAAATATATAGAGGCATGTAATCCTTAAAGATGTAGAGGTATGAAATACTTAGAGATATGTGAATGGACCCTTTATGGTGTTCATGAAATGGTTAATAGGTTGTAAGGTTTTTGTGTTTGACATATTAGTTATTGGTGATCTCTATCTACTATCCTTGCTTCTAGATTTTTCTAGCTTCTTAGCTTTGTGGGAGGTGGGGGATAAGGATGAGAACAAAGTGCAAGTCTTGCATAGAATCCTGAATTGCTAGAAAATCTATGTTCACTTGATATAAAATATTCACTTTGCCTGGCTGTTTGAGTCATAGACTAAGTGAATCACTTGGCATTGAGTGCTTCCATATTTGGTAAGGGATAGCACAAGTAAGGTGACAATGTTGTTCTTACTTTCTTCAGTGTATCTGTAATCAGGTAATTTGCTGGCAAGATACATTAAGACTTTTCTACCAGATTCCTGGATAGCCACAGGAGTACCCTGGTCCAAGAATGGCTGTCAAAATTAGCGAACTATGAAGAAATTTATGTAGAGATCTCCATTTTGCCATCTTGCTAATGTTATTCCTCTTGATTTTTTTAACGAATTTTCAAATTAATGGATCTGTCATAATTATAGTTATCTGTATACTGAGAACAATGATGAATACAGCAAATTCTTATCCTCAGAATAAATAGTTTGTTCTACTTTAAGAAGATTGCTTTAATATAGTTTTAAAAAAAGAAATGAAAAATATTTTTACTGAAATACATGTTACTCAATTTTAATTTTATATTACTTCTCAAAATCTGTTTGAAACAATCATATTTTATTACAGAGTTTACTCAAATAAAACACATTTTTATGTATCTGATATTGTTTTATTAGCTTTTATTAAATTATTTTGTCATTAAGAATAAGAAAGATGAGGAATGTTGAGATAGATCAATGGGTAAAATGCTTGCTAACAAGCTTAACTATCTAAGCTCAATTCCTGGGACTGACATCATGGAAGGAAGAGCTAATTCTTCCAAGTTGTCCTTTGATCTGTTCACACATATCATAGTGTGGCACATGCACCCCACAAAGCAAAATAAATAGTTAGAAAGTAAATAAAGACTAAGAAAATGTGAGAAAAAAACTGGAAGATATAAACACCTCCCATATTCATAGCCTGGCATAATTAATGTTTAAAATTAGCTATAGCAGCAAAAATGATCTATAGAGTCACAGTATCATAATCTAATGATATTCTAAAACTAATAGTCATTCTAAAACTTAGACTGAAGTACCAAAGACCCTAAGCAGTCAAAGCAATCCTAAGTAGAAAGAACAGTGATGAAGGTATGACAGTTTCTGATCTCAATTTATATTTTAGAGCCATAGTAACAAATAAGCAAAGCAAAACACGTAACACTGGCCCAGCGACAGAGATGTAGGTCCAGAGCTTAGAACCAAGAACCTGGAAAGAAGCTCACAGATCCACATATACACAATCTATGACAAAAGTGTCAAAAACATTAGAAAAAAGATAGCTTCTTCAGCAAAGAGTGCTAAGAAAACTGGACAGCTGCATAGAGAACACTCAAAACTGATCCACATCAGTCAATCAGAAAACAATTCAATAGCCTTATTTTTTTTTAATGTTTATTTATTACTTCAGGTTACATCTCCATTCTCCATCGTAGTGTCCTCTTTCCACCCCTCCCAGTCCTGCCCTCCCACCCTCTACTCCCTATCCCTTCCATCCCACTCCTCCGGAGTGAAGTGTCCCTACATATCAGTCCCCCACCCCAGTTCAGAAGTCATATGAGGGCCAAGAGCCTTCTCATACACTGGGGGCCTACAAGGCAGCACCACTAGGGAAAAGTGTCTCATTGACAGGTAAAAATAAAGTCTATATTCCTGTTCCCTTTGGTGAATTGATTGTAGTATAGTTATCCTGTACCATATGGCTAAAATCTGATTATAAGTGAATAGATGCCATGTGCATCCTTCTGAGTCTGGGTTAGCTCACTCAGGATGAGCTTCTCTAGTTCCATCCATTTGGCTGCAAATTGCATGATTTCATTGTTTCTGATGGCTGAGTAGTATTCCATTATGTAGATGTACCACAGTTTTTTTTTTATCCATTCCTCAGTTGAGGGACATCTGAGTTGTTTCCAGTTTCTAGTTATTACAAATAAGGCTGCTATGAACATAGATGAGGAAACGCCCTTGTGGTTTGGTGAGGAATCATTTGGATACATACCCAAAAGTGGTGTTGCATTTGGAGGCATCACCATCCCACATTTCATGCTGTACTATAGAGCAATAGGAATAGAAACATCATGGTACTGATATAGAATAGACCAGTGGATCAAGAATCGAATTGAGGGCACAGAAATAAATTAACACACCTATGGTCACTTAATTTTTGACAAAGAAGCCAAAACTGTACAAAGGAAAAAGGATAGCATCTTCAACAAATGTTGCTGGTCTAACTGGATGTTGACATGTAAAAGAGTGAAATTAGACCCATACTTATCACCTTGCACAAAACTTAAGTCCAAGTGGATCAAAGATCTTAACAAAGTTGGACCAGTAATTGGCTGACCATTTCCACAAGTGCTGAACCACCTTTACTCCAGCACACCTTGCAGGCAGGGCAGATTGTACCAAATTGAAACCCACACCAAGAGAGGGAGCCCGGTGAGATCCAAGATGGCAGTGGCCCGTATGGACGAATTTTAAGCTTGGGGAAAACTGCAAATGCTACAAAACTCTGTACAAAAATATCAAAGAGACCCGGACCCCCCCCCCTCGCCCAACAACCCAGGGACCATTAAAAGACCCTGGGCAGGACGCTCCCTCCCACTCTCGGACATGCATGGAAGCCGCTGAATCCTGGAATGGGGATCCCCCTCCCCCACCAGGAGAGACACAATGGGTAAGTTCCAATCTAATACCCAGCAGGCAGATTCAGATCCCACACACAGAGATACTCTCCAGCCGGCTGCCATCCCCCCCAGGTCTCACAAAGATGGTCTGGCTATCTGGCAAAGGCTTGCACACCTGTGGGAATGCGCACGGCTCTGCGGCAGAATACACATCAGGCTGTAGATTGCAACCCACCTCGGCTTACGGGAACTTGGTTGAACGTGATGCCACCCCCCAGTTTCCAGAGCCTGCTCCAGGGGGGAAGGCAGATTTCACCCACCATAGGATTCAATCCTGGGCAAACCATGAAGTCTTTTCCATTATTATTCGTCTTTTCTTGCTTGGATGGACATTTCTGGCAGGGAGTCAGAGCTTAAGTGTATACAGCTCTGCCCCCTAGATAATTGAAGTCTCCACCTGAGAGGTGGGGCGGAAAAACAAACCTTACAGGAGTGGAGTCAGGCAACTCGACTGCTACACTAAAGCGTCCCCTTTGGATCTAAGAAGAGAAGACAACAGGAACAGATGGCTAAAACAAATGGCCAAGCACCCCAGAAAAACCAGGCTTCAAGGCAGAATGACTCCAACAAAAGAAAACGATGCCATTTCAGCCAACCCGGATCAAATCACCACAACTGAATGATAACAATTCTACATTATGGAAAGTGATAGAGTCCCTTCAAGAAGAACTTAAATTCATGAAGGAATTCAAAGAGACTACGATTTCACAAACGAAAACTATGGAGAACACCATTAGAGAACTTCAAAACAAGGTAGCACAGCTTGAACACGGAAAGGACAGGGCAATAGAAGACTTCCAGGCAAAGACAAGCAATGTGGAGCAGGAAATGTACAAAATGAATAAAACCATCCAGGAAATGAGAATGGAAATGGAAACAATAAAGAAAACACAGTCAGAGTTAAAAATGGAAATGGAGAGCCAAGGGAAGAGAACAGGAACTATGGATATCAGTACCAAAAATAGGATCCAGGAGATGGAAGACAGGATCTCAGGCATGGAAGATTCGATGGAAGAAATCAGTACAACATCCAAAGAAAATGAGAAAGCTAAAAAACCTCTCACCCACAACATCCAAGAAATCAAGTACTCAATGAAAAGAAGGAACCTAAGAATTATAGGCATAGAGGAAAGAGAAGACTCCTGACTCCAGGGTCCAGGAAATATCTTCAATAAAATCATAGAAGAAAACTTCCCAAACCTAAAGAAAGAGATGCCAATAAAATTCCAAGAGGCTTACAGAACACCAAACAGATTACATCAGAAAAGAAACTCCTCTTGCTACATAGTAATTGAAACTCCAAATATAGAGAACAAAGAAAGAATATTAAAAGCTGTAAGAGAAAAAGGCCAAGTCACATACAATGGCAGACCCATCAGAATTACACCGGACATCTCCTCAGAAACTTTAAAAGCTAGAAGGGCCTGGGCAGATGTCCTACAAGCACTGAGAGAACATAGGTGCCCAGCCAGACTACTATACCCAGCAAAACTCTCTATCAACATAGATGGAGAAAACAAGATATTCCATGACAAAATCAAATTTAAACAATATCTACCTACAAACTCAGCCCTACAGAAGATCCTAGGAAGAAAATTCCAACCCAGAAATGATAACTACACCCAAGAAAATAGAAGAAATAGAAATCTCCACAGCAACTAAACAAAAAGAAGCACAAGACAACCACCTATACAAAAATAATGGGAAATAACAATCCCTGGTCACTAATATCCATCAACATCAATGGACTCAACTTGCCAATAAAAAGACACAGACTTACAGACTGGATCCGTAAACAATACCCATCTTTTTGCTGCATACAAGAAACATATCTCACTACTGAAGATAGACACTATCTCAAAATAAAGGGCTGGGAAAAGGTCTTCCAAGCAAATAGACCCAGGAAGCAAGCTGGAGTAGTCATCTTAATATTGAACAAAATAGACTTCCAATTGAAGTCTATGTAGCCCAGAGAAGGGCACTACATACTCGTTAAGGGAAATATCCATTAAGAGGACATCTCAATATTGAACATCTATGCCCCAAATTCAAAAGAACCTACATTTGTAAAAGAAACTCTTCTAAAACTTAAATCACACATCAATCCCAACACTTTAGTAGTGGGAGACTTCAACATCCCACTCACATCAATGGACAGATCATCAAGACAGAAGCCAAACAGAGAAATAATGAGTCTAACAGAGATCATGAATCAAATGGACCTGACAGATATCTACAGAACGTTTCACCCAAACACAAAAGAATACACCTTCTTCTCAGCACCACACGGAACCTTCTCGAAAATTGACCATATAGTTGGATACAAAGATAGCCTCAACAGATACAAAAAAAATGAAATAACCCCTTGTATCTTATCAAACCACCATGGAATAAAGCTGGACTTCAATAGCAAAAGAATCAACAGAAAGGCTACACGCACATGGAAATTGAACAACTCTTTACTAGATGACTATTGGGTCAGGGAAGAAATAAAGAAGGAAATCAAAGACTTCTTAAAATCCAACAAAATGAAGACACAACATACCCAAACCTATGGGACACAATGAAAGCGGTGCTATGAGGAAAATTCATAGCACTAAGTGCCTTCAAAAAGAAAATTGTGATAGTTCATACTAACGAATTAACAGCCAAACTGTGTGAATTGGGAAAAAAGAAAGTAAATACCCCTAAAAAGAGCAGAGGGCAGGAGATCATCAAACTTAGGGCTGAAATCAACAACTTAGAAACAAAAAGAACTATACAAAGAATCAATGAAACCAAGAGTTGGTTCTCTGAGAAAATCAACAGTATAGACAGACCCTTAGCCAAATTAACTAAAAGACAGAGGAAAAAACCCAAACCAACAAAATCAGAAATGAAAAGTGAGAAATAACAACAGACATTGAGGAAATCCAGAAAATATTTAGGTCCTACTTTAAAAATCTATACTCCACCAAATTTGAAAACTTAAGCGAAATGGACAATTTTCTCTATAGAGTCCACCTACTGAAGCTAAATCAAGATCAGATTAACAGATTAAACAGCCCTATAACTCCTAAGGAAATAGAAAAATTCATTAAAAGTCTCCCAACCAAAAAAATCCAGGGCCAGATGGCCTTAGCTTGGAATTCTACCGGACCTTCAAAGAGGAGCTAACACCAATACTCTTCAAAGTCTTTCACCAAATAGAATCAGAAAGAATATTGCCAAACTCATTCTATGAGGCCACAGTCACCCTGATTCCTAAACCACACAAAGACCCAACAAAGAAAGAGAACTTCAGACCAATCTCCCTCATGAACATAGATGCAAAAATACTTAATAAAATACTAGCAAACCGAATTCAATAACACATTAAAAATATCATACACCATGATCAAGTAGGCTTCACCCCAGGAATGCAGGAATGGTTCGACATACGAAAGTCTATCAACGTAATTCACCATATAAACAAGATGAAAGAAAAAACCACATGATAATCTCGCTAGATGCAGAAAAAAGCATTTGAGAAAATCCAACACCCCTTCATGCTAAAAGTTCTGGAGAGAATGGGCATACAAGGACCATACCTAGAAATAATAAAAACAATATACAGCAAGCCAGTGGCCAACATCAAATTAAATGGCGAGAAGCTTGAAGCATTTCCTCTAAACACAGGGACAAGACAAGGATGTCCACTTTCACCATATATCTTCAATATAGTACTTGAAGTTCTTGCTAGAGCAATAAGACAACTAAAGGAGATCAAAGGAATAAACATTGGAAATGAAGAAGTCAAATTATCCTTATTTGTAGATGATATGATAGTATACATAAGCGACCCCAAAAATTCCATCAGACAACTCTTACAACTGATAAACACCCTCAGCAAGGTGGCTGGATGCAAAATTAATTAAAAAAAATCAGAAGCCCTTCTTTATACAACAAACAAATGGGCTGACAAAGAAATAAGGGAAACAACCCCCTTCATAATAGCCACAAACAATATAAAAAACCTGGGGGTAACTCTAGCCAAGCATGTAAAGGACCTATACAAAAAGAACTTCAAGCCCTTGAAGAAAGAAATGGATGAGGCCATTAGAAGATGGAAAGATCTCCCATGCTCATGGAAAGGTAGGATCAACATAATAAAAATGGCTATCCTACCAAAAGCAATATATAGATTCAATGCAATTCCCATCAAAATACCAACACAATTTTTTATAGACTTGGAAAGAGCTATTTTCAATTTCATATGGAACAACAAAAAGCCCAGAATAGCTAAATCAATCCTTTGCAATAAAAAAAAAAAAATCTGGAGGTATCACCATCCCAGATTTCAAGCTGTACTACAGAGCAATAGTAGTAAAAACAGCATGGTATTGGTAAAGAAAAAGACCAGTAGATCAATGGAATCGAATTGAAGATCCAGAAATAGACCCACACACTTATGCCCACCTAATTTTTGACAAAGAAGCCAAAACGGCACAATGGAAGAAGGACAGCATCTTCAACAAATGGTGCTGGTCCAACTGGATGTCTACTTGTAAAAGAATGAAATTAGACCCATACTTATCACCTTGTACAAAACTTAAATCCAAGTGGATCAAAGACCTTAACATAAGGCTGGTCGCCCTAAATCTACTAGAAGAAAAAGTGGGAAAAAACCTTGAACTCATTGGCACAGGTGACAACTTCTTGAACAGAACTCCAACAGCTCAGGACGTGAGTTCAACAATCAATAAATGGGACCTCATGAAACTGAAAAGCTTCTGTAAGGCAAAAGATACTGACATTCGAACAAAACGGCAGCCTACAGACTGGGAGAAAATCTTCACCCACTCCACATATGACAGAGGGCTAATATCCAAAATCTATAAAGAACACACGAAATTAAATGCCAAGAAACCAAATAATCCAATCAAAAATTCGGGGACAGAGCTAAATAGAGAATTCACAAAGGACGAATCCCTAATGGCTGAGAGACACTTGAAGAAATGCTCAACATCCTTATTCATCAGAGAAATGCAACTCAAGACAATGCTGAGATTCCATCTGACACCTGTCATAATGGCTAAGATCAAAAGCTCAAATGACAGCACATGCTGACGAGGGAGAAAGGGGAACCCTCTTCCATTGCTGGTGGGAGTGAGGCTTGTGCAACCATTATGGAGGTCAGTCTGGCGATATCTTAGAAAACGTGGAATAACTTTGCCTCAGGATCCAGCCATACCACTTCTGGGTATACACCCAAATGTCTCCTCATGGAATCATAAGGAAATTTCCTCATCTATGTTAATAGCAGCCTTATTTGTAATAACTAGAAACTGGAAACAACCCAGATATCCCTCAACTGAAGAATGGGTTAAAAAAAATGTGGTACATTTACACAATGGAATATTATTCAGCTATCAGGAACAATGAAATTATGCAATTTGCAGCCAAATGGATGGAACTAGAAAAGCTCATCCTGAGTGAGCTAACCCAGACTCAGAAGGATGCATATGGCATCTATTCACTTATAGGAGGATTTTAGCTATATAGTAGAGGATATCGATACTACAACTAACACACCAAAGGGAACATGGACATAGACTTTTTATTTTTTATTATTTTTTTCTATTTTTTTTTATCCTTTTTTATCTGTTTGTCTGCTTATTTGTTTGTTTTTTAGTTCTCTCTCCCCGGCAATAAGACACTTTTTACTGGTGGTACTGTCTTGTAGACCCCCAATGAATGAGGAGGATCTTGGCCCTCATACGACCTCTGAACTGAGATGAGAGACAGTTATGTAGGGACACCCCACACCAGAGATATGGGATGGAAGGGTTAGGAGGTAAAGAAAACAAATGAAATGTGATGTTTTGGCCTTTTGCTACTAATTGTCATAAACCGTTTAGGATAATTAAGAAAAGCAAACTAAGAGTCATGCAAGCCGGTCTTTGTGTTAGGTACTACGACAGTCTATTATAGTTATTTTCTAAGCTAATCAGAAATAAAGCTGCTACGAGACAAGCAACATCTGCTCATCCTAATATAAGAGATAGATAGGGCTTCTTGAAAAACCTCAAGAGATCTGCAGAATATGGCATTCAAAGATGTTTTCTTAACTTTAAATTTTTTCTATATGAGACATATCAACTCCTTACAACACCCCCTATTCTACTCCAAATAGAAGATGAGCATCGAAGAATCTCCAGTGAGAGATGATTGACTTAGTTGCAAGCCTATCTCTTGGCAGGAAAAACCCCTTGCGCCAACTGTAGACAGAATGCTGTCCAAAAAGGACAAAACTTGGAAGCAGGTAGTTCGACAGCCTGGCTCTGCCAAGACAGGGTAGGCAAGTCCTTCATAACCCCTGCTCTACAATAAATGTCTGTCAGAGAAACGGGGCCAAACGTCTGAAGATCGATCCTGTAATGTATGGAGAGAAAATGGGAACTGCCCAGGCAGCCACTGGTATGTCATTTCTTAGTTTTGGAAGCTGCAGGCCCTGTACTTCCTATAAAAGCAGATATATTTATCCCTCTCAGGTCTCTGAGGTGGTTGAAGAATAGATAGCTAGAGTCTCATAATTAAATTTTGAGTTGTTTAGGAGTCAAGAGAGTGTTATAGATCTAGGATGATGCTTTTAAAATTGTGTTGCAAATTAGTATAAATGTTGAGTTAGATATAGAACTTTAAACTCATGGAGATGGTTAGATAGTAGAATGTTAAAGTCAGGTACCAAATACATATGGACTAACATTGGGAATGTACGCTAAGCCATATAACCCTCACTACTGTGGCCTAATTACCTCTGCTGTTTTGTATTGTATCTATTATTATAAGATAAAGAACCATTTGTTGGAATGAAAAGGGGAACTGTTGGGGGAAATAAGATATACCTTAAACTTAAAAAAAAAAAAGGAAAGAGAATGGGGAGTTGAAATTGGGAGGGTGAGACTGGAGGGGGGAGTAGGGAGGGGAATGCGATTGAGATGTAACTTGAAGAAATAAAATATAAATTATTATAAAAAAGAAAAATCTGATAAAAATAAGGGAAATATGACTCCAACAAAATACAGTGATGCTAATACAGCAAACACTGTCCATCCCCCCACAGTTGAAACATTTGAAAATGATGACAAATCTATACTTAGGAAAATGATAGCATCCTTACAAGAAGAAATTAAATACCTGAAAGAATTTAAAGAGTCCTCAATTTTACAAATAAAAGCAATGGACAATACCATTAGATTCCGCCAAGCCTACTCAGCCAAATATGAATGGGAAAGAGACAAGACAATGAAAGAGTTGAGAGATTGGCAGTCAAAGACAATTAAATTAGAGCAGTAAACATAAAAACATGTAAAACCGTTCAACACTTGAAATTGAAAGTGGAAACAATAAAGAAAACACAAGCAGAGACAGTATTGGAGGTGAAAAACCAAGGGAAGAGAACAGGAACCACAGACATGAGTACCAAGTAGAATACAAGGGAATGGAAGACAGAATCTTAGGTGTGGAAGAATCGATTGAAGAAATCAGTACAACAACAAAGAAAATGAGAAATCTAAAATAGTTCTCACCCAGAACATCTAAGAAATCAAGGACTCAATGAAAAGATGGAACCTAAGAATTATAGGTATTAATGAAAGAGAAGACTCCCGACTCCAAGGTCCAGGAAACATCTTCAACAAAAACATAGAAAAAACCTCCCAAATTTAAAGAAAAAGATGTCAAAAAAATTCCAGGAGGCATACAGAACTCCAAACAGATTAAACCAGAAAAGAAATTCCGCTTGCCAATAACTGAATCATTGAAACTCCAAATTATAGAACAAAGAAAGAATATTAAAAGCTGTATGAGAAAAAGGTCAATTAAAATATAATGGCAGACCCAAAAGAATTACATCTGACTTCTCAGAAACTTTGAAAGCCAGAAAGGCCTGAGAAGACATCATAAAGCCACTAAGAGAAAATAGGTGCCATCCCAGAGTACTATACCCAGCAAAACTTTCTATTAACATAGATGGAGAAAACAAAATTTCCATGACAAAACCAAATTTAAACAGTATCTATTAAAAAAACCCAGCTCTACAGAAAGTCCTGGAAGGAAAATTCCACCCAGAGAAGATAACTACACCCACGAAAACAGAGGAAGCAAAAACTCCACTGCATCTAAACAAAAAGAAACACACAACCACCACTTACATCAGAATAATAGGATATAACAAACTTTGGTCATTAATATCCCTCAACATCAATGGACTCAATTTGCCAATAAAAAGACACAGGCTTGAAGAATGGATCCATAAACAAGACTCATCATTTTGCTGCATACAAGAAATGCATCTCACTAACAAAGATAGATGCTACCTCAGAGTAAATGGTTGGGAAAAGGTTTTCCAAGCAAATGGACCCAGGAAGCAAGCTGGAGTAGCCATCCTAATATCAAATAAAATAGACTTTCAATTGAAGTTAACCAAAAAAGTTAGGGAAGGGCATTACATACACGTTATGTGGAATATTCATCAAGATGACATCTCAATACTGAATATCTATGCCCAAATACAGGGGCACCCACAATTGTAAAAGAAACTTCTAAAGCTTAAACCACACATCAATTCCCACACAATAATGGGAGACTTCAACACTCTGCTCACACCAATGGATAGGTCAAGACAGAAACCAAACACAAAAATAATTAGACTAACAGAGGTTATGAACCAAATGGACCTAACAGATATCTACAGAACGTTTCACGCAAACACACACAAAAAAATACAGCTTCTTTTCAGCACCCCATGAAACCATGTCCAAAATTGATGATGGAGTCAGACACAAAGAAAGCCTCAATAGATACAAGAAAGTTGAAATAACTCCTTGTATCTTATCAGGCCACCATGGATTACAGCTGGACTTCAATGACAACAGAAATAACAGAAAGCCTGTATATTCACAGAAACTGAACAACTCTCTACTCAATGATCACTGGGCCAGAGAACAAATAAAAAAAAAGAAATAAAAAATTTCTTAAAATCCAACAAAAACAAAGTCACAACATACTCAAACCTATGGAACACAATGAAAGCAGTGGTACAAGGAAAGATCATAGCACTAAGTGCTTTGAAGAAGAAAATTGTGACAGTCCATATTAGCAACGTAACAGCAGAATTGGAAGAACTAGGAAAAAAAAAAAGAAGCAAACACTCCCAAGAGGAGCAGAAGGTAGGGAATCATCAAACTTAGGGCTGAAATCAACAACTTAGAAACAAAAAGAACAATACAAAGAATCAACAAAACCAAGAGTTGGTTCTTTGGGAAATCAACAAAATAGACAAAGCTTTAGCCAAACTGACAAGAAGACAGAGGGAAAATTCCCAAATAAATAAAATCAGAAATGAAAAGGGAGAAATAACAACAGATATCAAAGAAATCTAGAGAATCTTTAGGGTTTACTTCAAAGATCTGTACTCCACAAAATTTGAAAACCTAAGCAAAATGGACAATTTTCTTGATACATTCCACATACTAAAGCTAAATCATGATCAGGTTAGCAAATTAAACATTTATATACCCATAAGGAAACAGAAACAGTAATTAAAAATCTCCTATCCAACAAAAGCCCAGGGCTAGATGGTTTCAGCACAGAATTCTACCAGACCTTCAAAGAAGAGCTAATACCAATAGTCTTCAATCTTTTCCACATAATAGAAGCATAAGGAACACTGCCAAATTCATTCTATGAGACCACAGTCACACTGATACCTAAACTACACAAAGACCCAATGAAGAAAGAGAACTTCTGACCAATTTCCCACATGAACATAGATGCAAAAATACTTAATAAAACATTGGCAAACTGAATCTAACAACACATCAAAAGTATCATACACCATGATCACGTAGGTTTCATCCCAGGACTGCAGTGGTGCTTCTACATTAAAAAAAAAAAAAAAAAAACCATCAACATAATTCACCATATAAACAAGCTGAAAGAAAGAAACCACATGATCATCTCATTAGATGCTGAAAAATCATTTAACAAAAATCCAACATCCTTTGATGCTAATAGTCCTGGAGAGAATGGGCATACAAGGACCATCCCTGGAAATAATAAAGGCAATATACAGCAAGCCAGTGGCCAACATCAAATTAAATGGAGAGAAACTTAAAGCATTTCCTCTAAACTCAGGAACAAGGCAAGGATGATCACTCTCCCCATATCTCTTCAACATAGTACTTGAAATCCTAGCCAGAGCAATAAGACAACTAAAGGAGAGATGGCTCAGTGGTTAAGGGCCCTGACTGCTCATGCAAAGGACCCGGTTCAAATCCCAGCACCCACATGGCAGTTCACAGCTGTCTGTAATTGCCAGGAATGGTAGCACACACCTTTAATCTCAGCACCCAGGAGGCAGAGGCAAGTGAATTTCTGTGAGTTCAAGGCCAGCCTGGTCTACAAAGTGAGTTCAGGACAGTCACAGATACACAGAGAAACCGTGTCTTGAAAATCTTTAAAAAAACTGGACATTGGGAAGGTATACTGGGCCATTTAACTCTCATAAATGTGGCATATTTATATCTGTTGTTTTGTATAACACTTACTGTTATAAGAGAAGGAACCATCTGTTGGACTGAAAGGGGAAACTTCTGGGGGGAAGAGGGTGGAAGAGCAGGATAAGAAGGGGGAATAGGGAGGGGTTTGTGACTGAGATGTAACTTGAAGAAAAAAAATAAAGTATTTATATAAAAAAATTTGGAAAGGAATAAATCAAATTATCCCTATTTGCAAATGATATGATAGTATACAAAAGTGACCCGAAAAATTCTACAAGAGAACTAATACAACTGATAAACCCCTTCAGTAAGATGGCTGGATACAAAATTAACTCAAAAAAATCAGAAGCCCTTCATTATACAAGAGATAAATGAGCTGAGAAAGAAATTAGGGAAACAACATCCTTCACAATAGCCACAAACAATATAAAATAACTGATGGTAACTCTAACAAAGCAAGTGAAAGACTTATATGACAAGAACTTCAAGTCCTTTAAGAAAGAAATTGAAGAGGACAACAGAATATGGAAACACATCCCATCCTCATGGATACATAGGATCAACATAATATAAATTGCCATACAATCAAAAGCAATATACAGATTCAATGCAATTCCTATCAAAATAGCAACACAATTCTTTACATACCTGGAAAAGGCAATTCTCAACTTCATATGGAATAACAAAAAACTCAGAATAGCTAAATCAATCCTGTACAATAAAAAAACCTCGGAAGGCATCACCATCCCAGATTTCAAGATACACTGCAGAGCAATAGTAATAAAAACAGCATGGTACATGTAGAAACAGACAAGTTGATCAATAGAATCGAATTGAAAACCTGGAAACAAACCCACTCACCTATGGTCACTTAGTTTTTAACAAAGAAGTAAAACCATACAATGGAAAAAGGACAAGGTCCTCAACAAATGGTACTAGTTTAACTGGATGTTGACATGTAAAAGAATGCAAATCGACCCACATTTCTCACCTTGAACAAAACTTAAGTTCAAGTGGGTCAAAGACCTTAACATAAAGCCCCCCACACTAAATCTACTAGAAGAGAATGTGGGGAAAAGCCTCAAACTCATTTGCACAGACAATGAGTTCTGACAACTTCCTGAACAGAATACCAACAGCTCAGGCTCTAAGACCAATAATCAATAAGTGAGACCTCATAAAACTGAAAGGCTTCTGTAAGTCAAGGGACACTGTCATTTGAACAAACAACAACCTACATATTGGGAAAAGATCTTTACAAATTCCACATCCAACAGAGGGCTAATATTCATAATTTACAAAGAACTCAAGAAATTAAATGTCAAGAAACCAATAACCCAATTAAAAAAATGGGAATAGAACTAAACCGAGAATACACAAAGGAGGAATCTCTAATGGCCAAGAGACATTTGAAGAAATGCTCATCATCCTTAATCATCAGAGAAATGCAACTCAAGACAACTCTGAGATTCTATCTCACATCTGTCAGAATCGCTAAGATCAAAAACTCAAATGCCAGCACATGCTGGTGAGGTTGTGGAGAAAGGGGAACACTCCAACATTGCTGGTGGAAAGGCAAACTTGTACAATCACTATGGACATCAGTCTGGCGGTATCTTAGAAAATTTGGAATAGCTCTACCTCAAGACTCAGCCATACCACTTCTGGGCATAGATCCAAATGATTCCTCACCAAACCACAAGGACATCTCCTCATTTATGTTCATTGCAGCCTTATTTGTAATAGCTAGAAACTGGAAGAACTCATATGTCAATGAACTGATGAATGAATGAGAAATTGTGGTATATTTACATAGTGGAGTACTACTCAGCTATCAGAAACAAGGAAATCATGCAATTTGCAGCCAAATGGATGGAACTAGAAAAGCTCATCTGAGTGAGTTAACCCAGACTCAGAAAGATGCACATGGCATCTATCCACTTATAATTGGATTTTAGCCATATAGTACAGGATAACTATCCTACAACCAACCCAACAAAAGGAACAGGAACATAGACTTTGCTACCTGTTAGTGGGACACTTTGCCCTACCTACAGTTGCTGCCATGTAGGCCCCTAGTACATGAGGAAGCTCTTAGCCGTCATATGACTGCTAAACTGTGAGGAGCGACTGATATATAGGGACCCCCCCACTCCAGAGGAGTAGGATAGGAGAGGGAGAAGGGGAAGAGAGAAGAACGGTGGGATTTGGAGGTGTGGAAAGAAGGCACTGTGATGGAAATGTAACTTTTAATAAATAAACATAAAAATTAAATGAAATATATAATATACATGACAAAAGAGGACGTTTTTGTAATCACCCTTATCAATTTGTCTTTCAATTTGTATACTTTCAAAAATTCTATATTAACTGATAAGAAATCTGAATTTCTAGAGACTAAGATTCATATTTTTGATAAAATAAAGTTAAAAAGAATAGAAATATATAAGTCTATGCATATAAAAATGTTAAGATTTATGAATGCTTTAGGTACCACAAAAGTAGTAACATGTGCATAATAATTTCAATAAAAAGGACAAACAAACAGAGATTGAAGTGTATCTATTGTAATGTTTTAGAAGATTTATTAAACTTCAAAATAAGTTTTTAAAGGATTTGACAGAAGAAAAATGTTCATACTATTTGACTTGGAAAATGTCTATTAAGAAAAAGTGATGTCATGTTGCATTAGCTGTTATTTACTTTTCAAATGTTTTTTTATATGTCGACATCCAGTTAGACCAGCACCATTAGCTGAAGATGCTGTCCTTTTTCCATTGTATGGCTTTGCTTCTTTGTCAAAAATTAAGTGACCATAGGTGTGTGGGTTCATTTCTGTGTCTTCAATTCAATTCCATTGATGAACTAGTCTGTTTTTATACCAGTACCATGCTGTTTTTATTACTATTGCTCTGTAGTATAGCTTGAAATCTGGAATGTTGATACCTCATGATGTTTTTTTATTGTATAGGATTGATTTAGCTATTCTGTTTTTTTTTTTTTTTTTTTTTTTTTTTTTGTTATTCCATATGAAGCTGAGAGTTGTGTTTTTCCAGGTCTGTAAAGAATTGTGTTGGTATTTTGATTGGAATTGCATTGAATCTGTATGTTGCTTTTGGTAGGATGGTCATTTTTATTATATTGACCCTCCCTACCCATGAACATGGGAGATCTTTCCATATTCTGATGTCCTTTTCAATTTCTTTCTTCTAGGCCTTGACGTTCTTGTCATAGAGGTCTTTCACTTCCTTGGTTAGAGTTACCCCCAGGTATTTTATGTTGTTTGTGGCTATTGTGAAGTGTGTTGTTTCCCTGATTTCTTTCTCAGCCCATTTATCTTTTGTATAAAGATGGTCTTCTGATTTTTTTGAGTTAATTTTGTATCCAGCCACCTTGTGAAGGTGCTTATCAGTTGTATTAGTTCTCTGGTGGAGTTTTTAGGGTCACTTACATATAGTATTGTATCATCTGCAAATAGGGATACTTTGACTTCTTCCTTTCCAATTTGTATCCCCTTGATCTCCCTTAGTTGTCTTTTTGCTCTGGCTAGGATTTCAAGTACTATGTTGAAGAGATATTGGTCAAGTGGTCATCCTTGCCTTATTCCTGAGTTTAGAGGATATGCTCTAAGTTTGTCTCCATTTAATTTGATGTTGGCTACTGGCTTGCTGAATATGGCCTTTATTATTTCTAGGTATGGTCCTTGTATGCCAGCTCTCTTTAGAACTTTTAGCATGAAGAGGTGCTGGATTTTGTCAGATGCTTTTTCAGAATCTAATGAGATGATCATGTAGTTTTTTTCTTTCAGCTTGTTTATACGGTGAATGCATTTTTTTACTCAACAAAAATTATGTGTATTTATTTATTCATTTGTGTGTACCTGTTTCTGTTTGTTTGTGTCTATGCATATGTGTAATGTGTGTGTGTGTGTGTGTGTATGTGTGTGTGTACATGCTCATGTTACAGCATGGATATCAAGTGCAATGTATAACTCATGGAGTCAATTTTCTCCTACCATGTGAATTACAAGGACTGAACATAGGTACTCAGTGCTTGTGAAAAGTGCTTGTACCTATAAGTCATCTTGATGGTACTCAACTTGTATTATTTTTTTTTTTGATAAAATGTTTTGCACTCATTATTGTTACTTCTAGAACATTCTATATTCTTCAAAACAGACAGATCATAATTAATTATCCATGTATTATGTTTGGATTTTTGGAATTTCCATTTGATTTTGATCTTAGGCTCTCAGGTTTCCCATCTGTAGAATGAGATTAAAATCTGTTACTGTTTTTAATATTTTCGACTCTTAATAGACATTATCATTTAAAGTCAAGGTTTTATCCAGGAATTTTTTTTTTGTGAGAAGACAATGAGCACCAGCCTGGATAAATACCTTGTCCCGGCAACATGCCACATCCAACTTTGCTGGTTGCTAATTACAATACGGATAACTGAAGACACTTCAGTGAGCAAGCTGACTACTGGAACAAGCTCTGAATTTAAACTACTTACTTTTCAACTTATGTTTACAATGCAAATTGAGGCAGAATTAGTTAGCTTCGGAGAAGTAGAAGTCCTGGGAAAGTTAAAGCATGATATCAGGTTGACCAGTTTCCTTGTGGGCACACTGTAAAATGGATAAGTGAACCTTAGAAAGTAGCCTCTAAATATAGAGAAACATTCCAAAGACTGGAGAAAAATCATAGGAGTTTTTACAACTTTAGCTGATTAACACATATAAATATGTATAGATATAGCAAGTGAATAAATTAATTACATATCCCAAGTCTATTAAAAGTCATGGCCAGAACCTAATAGTTATATTTGTTTTTAATCTTTATCTCTTCCTGATCTGAACTGAATGTAAGTCCCTTTAGGATCTTCCATTGATAAATAGAGTTTGTATTAAGAAGTCTCTAGGGTTTTCCCCAATGAGTGCTTTCTCCTGGTATACACCCTTGGATAAATTCCTACTTTTGAGTTTAGTCTTAATTTATTACTTACTTTTAAGAAGTAGAATCCCCAAAGTGATGGGATGGTGCAGCTGGCATTAGATGATTTAAAAAATGTGAGTTTTCTTGGATACTGAAAAAGCCAGTTTACTATGGTGGGGGAACCATATGTGAAGACTCTGTGAGGGTACTGAGAAATAGATCACTTGATGCCTGCCAGTAGCCATGGAAGGAAATTTAAAAGTGGACATTTTAGCACAGCTTGAAAGCTAGAGAACAGATGGGGTTTTACTGAGGTTAGGAGCTTGACTGTAGCCTCTGTGAGGGATGCTGATCCAGGGTCATCCACTAGGCCACTTACTGAAAATTTAAGATAAAAAAATGTTTGATTTTTTTTCCTGCCTATTAAATTTTAGAATAATTTATTATACTGCAATATACAATCAATACAATTTTTAAGAATAGTATTTTTCTGTTTTATAACTTATATATGCCTGGCATTAAGTATTTTTCACAATGACTCAATGTTAGGTTTTACAGGAAAAGAACAGAGATCAGGAATTTTTTTTTTCAAAATTTCAAAACACTAATAAACTGAGTTAAGATGCAAATTTATTTCTTGTGACTGTAAATACAATTACTTCTCCACTGAGGTTCTGCTTCCCATCACTAAAGGTGGCATTAAGAAGGTGGAAATAATGATACTTAACATTGCGACATATAATAATAGATTGCAGTTTTATATCCTAAGAATCCAGTGGTTATGATATCAAATAATGACTAGTATGTAATATTAAACATTAGGGACCTGAGTTGACTTTTTTCATCTATGGTAACGAAATCTAATATTGAATAGCTAATTCCTTAGAAAACATGTAAATATTCTTGTTTTTGTAAAATTAACTCCTTTCCATTTTCAAGTATATGGTTTTGTCATATCAGTACTAAAATAGCCATCTGTAAGAAGGTGACATTTTGTGCTATCTCTATGGCTTCCCCTAATCATGGATTTCACTATAATACTCCTAGTACTTTTCAATTCTTCATTCTAATTGCTATACTTTTGGATGCTGGCTCTGATTGGCACAAGCAGTTGAAATGGCTTGTGCTGGGTGATTGACACTGGCTTTATAAATACCAATCTTTTAAGCCCACACGATGTCAGATCCTGCCAGAGCTAGTCTAACGCCAGGGCCTTTTCATAATCATAATCATAATTAAAGTAGGATGCTCATCAGTCAATTACAGATTAATAAGTTAGGTTTTTGTTTAAAAAAAAAAGCTACTCCAAGGATTCTACATTTCAGTTAAATATTTCTTCTTTCTATTTTTTTGAGGTGTTAATGTTTAAGTTCCTATTTTTTAGATAAAATTATTATTTGAATTAATTATATGTGAGTAGCAGCTATAAAACCTACTAAAATGCCAAATATTCTCTGTCCACAGAAAGATTGTTGATGGACAGGAAGCCCTTTAATAGGGAGAAAGTTTTTGTGGCTTCTAAGGTAGATTTCTTACATGTAGGTTGTGAGCAAGGGGCAGAAGTGGCATATCTTTTTGTGAAAAATTCTGAATTAATTCTCGGGATGCACTGTGATTATTAGATTACTGGATTCCAAGAACTTGTTAGTAAAAAAAGATAGTTTGAATTGCTCATCTACAAATTGTGTTAATTGAAAGATGGTTTATTTCGTTTGATCTCTAAAGAGAGATTTCTAGAAAGCCGTATGTTGCAGTTTAATTTTTCTTATTCTGTTCTCTTTTCCACTCATTCTTCTCACTTTGGAGTCTTAACTTGACTGTCAGTTTTCTTCTTCTTAATACTCACTGTTCTAGCATTGTAAATATTGAGAATTCTAGATGTAATTCATATATCATAGAGACAATAAACAGCTCCACAAGCAAAACATTGAGTACTTTTGAGAAGCCATTCTTATGTCAGCACCTCTATCTTGTTATAGATCGTGACTTCCAAACTGTGATGCTGTGACAGATAATCATTTGTTGTCAGCTTGACTGGATTGAGAATCAGAAAGGAGACACAGCTTTGGCCCATGAGGGTGCTTCTGAGACATTTAGCTGACAAAGAAAGACTCACCCTGAATGTAAGAGAAATTATTCTCTGGGCTACCATTACTGTATTTATTATGTTGAAAGAAAAGTGCTTAAATCACAGTTTACAGTGTGTGTGTGTGTGTGTGTGTGTGTGTGTGTGTGTGTGTGTGTGTGTGCTCGCGCATGCGTGTCTGTGTGCGCACGCTGTACCGTGTGTGGGGGGAGGGGGATAAGGATATTGACACAGGTAGGAGGCTTCAAATTTCCCCCAGTCTCACTACCTGCTGTGTCATGGATGGACAGATTCCCATGGATACTCACAGCCTTGGACCTCAATTTCAGTGCATGCCAGTCTCTCATCATTCCCAGACTTCCTTTTTTCTTCCCATGGTGCCTTTTACAGCTGTGTGCTGGTGATTTTCAAGCACATGTTGGGTATATTGCCGAGGAGTCTATAATTTTCATCATGTGAGTGTTTTGATCTTATTTTAAGAGACATATGTGTCTCCTAATGGTTATGGAGAACAAGATATGACTGAGGTATGGTTTTGTTAACCCATTTGGGAATCTTTTTCTGGTCTTACTCATATTTTCAATAGAAGAAAACTGTTAGGGATATGTTAGAAAGCATCATTTCCCAAAGTATGTTGTGGTGAGCCCTTCCCAACTTCCTATCAGACATTTGAGTACCACTTTTTGATCCATCAAAGGCATTACAATGCACCATTTTAAACTCTTTATCTGATGCAGTGTCATCTGAGCATATTTAACTGTGAAGTTCTTTTTATCTTGAAGCTTTAATTCAGCCTTTATGGGACACACGGGTCCCTTAGAAAAATACCTCCAGATAGGCTGGGCAACAGGAAGGGCACAGAAAGCTAGCAATGAGGAGTATCTCTCTGATATTTTATTTGTTATTTTTTCGCATGGATCTTTCCAGTCCTCTCAGGTTCTCAGTGCACCTTGACCTTGTAAGGATCTTTATCTCTGTACTTTAGAATTCAAAAAACAATATGGGAAATATTATGACCTTTCTGGAAATATATTGTGGTACCAATTTGAAGTCAAATAAGAGGTCACACATTTTTTCTTATATATGAAGCTGCATCTGTATACCTTCCTTTCATTTATGTAAGAGGTATATCTTAAGTTCAAAGAAGGACAGTGGAAAAGAACAAAATACCATAGTTAACAAATTACTTTTCTATAGGTAGCTAAACATTCAAACAGTGTCTGTGTACATGTGTATTTGTGTGCACCTATGTTGTGCCAACCAAATCTATTAGCGACAAAGTGGTATATTTACATATTGGAAAATCAAAATCTATTAAATGAAAGCTGTGATGGAGGAATACCCAAAAACATTCAATAAAACCTTCCCACCTGAATATAGGGTCACCATGACAACGAAACTTAAAAATATTCTTCTTCATATGAAGTTGCTGAAAAAGTGCCCATGGTGGAATTCCTGGAATTCTCAATATCCTGGAATACTCAAATTTATAACTATGGGATGGGAGAACAGAGAGAACCCTCCAAGGCACTGATAAAGCTTTCGGGTGAACCTTTCAATATCCTCCTTTACAAAGAAGAAATGACTGAAGCCATATCCAAACCACTTCTCCCATTTTTTTCTTTCTTCTCAAGCATTTTGAAGATTTCAGGCTATTTTCGAAATCATTTTTTCTTTCAAAGAGAAACAGGCCGATCGCAGTTGGTGTAATCAGGAATATGCACAGCACTGATCTTAAAATAGGTTGGAAGTTCCCATACATGGTGGGAAAGAGTTCCTGAGCAAACACAGTTGTGGTGTCAGACGGTGCTGACTCAGTGCCTTGGGTGTTCCAGGGAAGCCTGGAAATATGCACAAACATGCTCTGTTTGAGAAAAAAGAAGCAAAGCCCTTGAATATCACTTTTTACCTTTATTCCCTGTCTTAGAATGACAGTAAGTGCATGCACATGAATGTACATACCTGTGGTTTTTTTTTTTAATCATGCACATCCAAATACTTGTATGCATGGACACTATATGTATGTATGTGTGAACATATTCTGTTTTACAAGTCAGCATAAAGTAATGATTTTCTTGGACAATCTCTTGTTAGTACTTAAAATTTTCTCTCAATAATGTGTGCTGTAAAGGAAATTAGAATGCATGTTTGCCAATAGCTAATGATGTATCATTTCTCTTACCATTCCTATCCACATAGAAAGGCAAGATTTATAAATGAAAAATTTGAGCACATAATGTTCTGAATGTGAAGAATTTTAGGGTCAGATAACACATGTCTAAGTGGTGTGCACAATGCACGTCAAGGAGGAACTGGCCTTATTTTGTTTTCTGACGGTGATGTATGATTGCATCATTTGACTAGGCTTTTTCTAAAGTTAGAATGTAGAGTCGCTGGATTGGTTTTGCCTGTTTGGTCATTTGTTCAGCTTCTTCTGCTTTCCACTGCTCAAGTCTGCTTTGCAATGAATAGTTCATCAAAATGCAAAAAAACAAAAAAAAAAAAAACAAAAAAAGTTGGTTCTTACAGCCTGTGTTTTGGTTGGAAGATGAGTAGCCATCCTGTTGTCAGCCTGTCACTGCTACCAAACTGAAAGCATAAATGGCAAACAAAGAAAGTATTTCCAAAATAGACTCACCTGTGAGGTGGGTCAGGTAGAATATTCTGGAAACATGCTTATAAAGCCCTGTGGTACCTCTCAGGGAACATACATTCTGTGCAAATATCTATTGCTTCTGGAGTTAAAATTCTTCCTCCATCCTTAATTACTTTTAATTACAAAATATTCTCTGTTTGCTTGTGTAAATGCTTTAAGTAACAGTTTCCAACATGTAAACTAGAGCATTGTCATCATCATGATCACCTGGAAGTTTGTTAGAAATCTAAATTTCCTAGCTCTACCCCAGGTCTATTGCACCACCAATTCTTAGGATAAGACTCTCAATCTTTTAGTAAGTCTTATTATTTTTGACATACCCTAGTTTTTGACAACCATTGATCTACAGGAAAACATAGGACACAAAGACTGTCTTAGTTAGGGCTTCTATTGCTGTGATAAACACTATGAACAACAAACACTTGGCAAGTTGGCCAAGAAAAGGTTTATTTGGCTTATCTTTCCAAATCATGGCCCATCATCAAAGGAAGTCAGGACAGGAACTCTAAACAGTAACCTGTACCTGAAACAGAGACCAGAGAGGAATGGTGCTACCAGGATTTCTCCTCATGGTTTGTTTAGGCTGCTTTCTTACATCATCCAGTACCACCTGCCTAGGGGTGGTGTCACCCACAAGGGGCTGGACCCTCCTGCATCAATCATCAACCTCAGGCTTGTCCACAGGCCAATCTGATTGGGTCATTTTCTCAACTGAAGATTCCTCTTTGCAAAATGACTCTAGCTTTTGACAAGTAGACAAAAATAAGTTAATGATATTGATGTTTTTAATGATAATGAGACATAGGAGGAAGAAGATGGAAGGAAGGAGAATTACTTAGAATTTTACAACCAGTAGAGAGTGTGGGGAATAGTTTATACTATCTCTTTGTTTCATACACGGGCCCCAGAAGAATTAAGCTCAACACTGAATCACTTCAAGAAAAAGAAATAGAGTTTACATTCTGAGTTTCTGAATAACTGATTTTATCAGTTGAGAACTATATGTGAGAACATATATGAGAATATAAATGATCTCTTCATATTGGTGATGCATAACTGCTCTGACAATGTGTCTGTTTCACAGTCCTAGACTCAGTTACTGGTGAACATGTGAACTCTCTGTCGGATACAGAAGTTTTACTCAAAAGAAGCCATTTTATAGGGGAAGCTGTGTTTTTGTACTTTTGGAGAATCCAAGAGGAAGGCACTGTTGTAAAAGCAGTTACATTCTCAAGGCTAATTTATACTACAAAGACTAATGTTCTACTCATACACTACCTATAACCTAACAATTGTAAGAACCATCTGCAATAAAATAGTATAAAATAAAATAAAGGCTTGGAATATAATTGTTTTGCTGTATCTTTCAAAACTAAATACATTTTAGTATCATCTGAAAGTTTTAAAATTTTCAACATCCAGAGAAACTTAGCTGAAATTTGTGGAGTAAGAAACACAGATAGTTTTGGTTGAAACTTTTTAAATGATAGGGGTATCCAGTGATCTATGTCCTTAGGCTTTTAAGAATGGTCCCTCAAGTCACTTGGGAGCTTTATACAAGTGCATAGCATCAGGTCCTACCCCTAGTAAACTAGATTTTGTATCTAACAAGATGATAGATTGATTTTGTGTGTACATTAAACTGTGACAAGCACCAGTCTCTTGTTTCATACTAAAAAATAAATCACTTATATATAGTTTTCTTAAAGTACTGGGAGTAAAAATAGGAAACTGAAATTCTCTGTATTATATATATATTATCTTGAGTACATCCGCATGGTGTATTCTATATGTACTGTTCAAATGATACTCTTTGCGCAGTCATTTCTTGCCTGTTAAAGTCAATCACCAGGGTACTGGGAACATGTCTCCATGGTGGAGTAAGCAACAATTGGTAGGTGTGTTCATGACATACAGTTAATACAAATAAATCAGAGACTGACATTTTATTTTTGATAGTATTATTTAAAACTGTTAATATTAAATTATATTAAAAAACTCATTTACTTCTGATCCTAGAATGAGCCAAAAATACACTGAGAGGATTAATCCATACAAAATAATCTTGCTCCCCAAATATTAGAAATGGAGAAATAATCTTAAGAAGTTATTCTAAGGCAATTTTATATTTTTAAAGAGTTTTAAAACAAACCAATATCACTCCACTCTGGAGAAGTGGGATGGAAGGGATAGGGGGGTAAGAGGGTGGGAGGGCGGGAATGGGAGGGGTGGAAAGAGGGCACTGTGATGGAGATGTAGACTGAAGTAATAAATAAACATAAATTAAAAAAAAAAGAAAATCCACATGGCTTTAAAAAAAACCAAAACAAACAAAAAACCAAACTAATATTATTAAACATGTTTTAAAAACAGTCAAACATTCTAGTGACATAGTGACATGAAACTAGTGGGTTAATATTGAGAAGTTATGGTAAAAGGGAGTTTTATAAAAATTAAACTATATGTTTTTATGTGGCATTGAATTTTATGGGCTTATCATTTGCATCTAAGGTATTATGAAGTGAAAGAAAATTTTTTGAGTTATTTTGGACTGGCTGTTACGGCTTCATGATGGCCAAACAGAATATGGCCTCTTGTAGAAGTGATGTGGTTAAATGCTGGTTGTAGAGAAAAAGGACAGAAGTTTGCAGGATTTGTGCATTTGTGAGAATCAAGTCCTGGTTTGTCAAGGACAGTCCAGGTGGTTTCCTGTTGTTTTAACAATTGTTTTCTTTCTTTCAAGAATGTCTTTACTGGAGATACCTGCATCATCAACATTAGCATGATCTAAAGCAAGACATTCTTTTTTTTTTTTTTATACATCTTTTTTGGGGGGAGGTATTTAATAGGAACATGTCACCATTTAAAAATAATGTATTCATTTCTCAAACTGGTTCCTGTTACCCTTGACTTCACCAAAAGAAAAGGACAGAGAAGTATGAGAAATAAAATTCTTGAATTATTATTTTCCAAAGCTCAATAAAAATGTAAAACCAAGGATGCATAAAGCAAGACATTCTGAAGTGGTCAGCTAGTGTGATACTTAATCTAAGTTGTCAACTTGAGACACCTGAGAAGAAAACACAAGGGAGGAGTTTCCTATGTTTGACTCGCCTGTAGGCATACCTATGGGGCATTTTCTTTCTCTCTCTCTCTCTCTCTCTCTCTCTCTCTCTCTCTCTCTCTCTTTCTCTCTTTTTGGTGCAAGAAGACCTAGCCCACTTTGGGTGACATCCCTAGGCTGGGGCACAGTACAAGAGGACTAGATGAGCAAGCTGGAGAAAGCAAACTAGTGAACAGTGATCCTCCTTGGAATCTGCTTAAGTTCCTTACTTGGCTGCCCTTAGTGATGGACTGTAATCTGTAAGCCAAATGAACCGTTTCATCCTCAAATTGCCTTTGGTCCAAGATCAAATTTGAACTTCTGGGTTATTCTTTACAATCTTCACAACAGCAAACATTTTGAATGGCTTTCTTTTTTGCTTCGGCTCAAGCCTAAAGTGATATGGGCCCTCTTTCAATTAAAAAATCTCCTCTCCTTCTTTGGCTTCTCTTTCTCCTCATTTCCCTTTTATGGTGACATTGTATACTCCTTGCTCCTGTCCACTTCTGCTTCTTCTGTCTTGTCACATATTGACACATACAAACTAAAACAGCGTTCAGTTCTATTTCCCAAGGATCTCTACTACTCTCCTTTTTGGCACATGATAAAATTGTGTTCAAGGCTTCTAGGTGATGACAGTTGCTCACACTGAGCAGCAAGTAAGTGTCAGAATCTCAAAAATCATGTCATTGCCCAAGTCTTATCTTTGAATAGTAATCTTTTCTGTAGAGACACTCTATTTTCTCATTCTGACTTTTTGCCAGTACCAGACATCTCTATGGGTTAGTTTTCAGGCCTTAATATTGTCACAAATCTTCTAAAAAGTGACAAATAAATAGATTCATATATTGCAAGTACAGTGCTGAGTGCTGAAGATTCAAGTTCACTGAGGAAAAAAGGATCCTGGGCTGAGGAAAAAAAATGATCCCAGGCAGAGTTATCTCATGGTCCAGTGAGTTATTTTAACCAAAGGTTTTCCATGTTGTGTTGATTGTTAAGTGAATACTTACTCTTTTCCCTACTCTGATTCTCATGAGAATGGAATTTCCCTAAACAGAGTCTCTTCCTTCTTTCCCTTAGTCATTTTTCCTCTGGAGAGAGGGAATTGCTTAGGTGAGTGATACATTTGGAAAGAAACACTTGGCTTTACTTGGTGTCAGAAAAAACCATCACTTTTGTAAATATATAGATAAATCTTCTCTGATTCTGGGATCCTGTTGTAGGAACAGTGCAGACACCCATGGAAGGTTAGAGTCTCCAGTTGGATTCTATCAATCATAAAGTGGTAGTTAGTTTGGATACCTGTTTTTTATTCGTTAGTTTTATTTCTCTATTTGCTCAGAACCTGGGGCAGAGAGGATATATGGTATTTACTGAGGACTGCTTAGAGACTCCAACACTTGCTGTTCTGACATAATAATGAACACTAAAAATAAAAGTCTTCAAAATAAGGAACTGAAGTATGATCTAGAAAAGCATGTGGATTACAAAGGCTGTTCTGACCTTGGCTGTCCAAAGGGGCTTGTGTCAGGTCAGGGGGACTTTTATAGTTGTTGTGTTGTCCACTTTTGGCTGTTATGTTCTAAACAATCCTCATGTTTGCTTGACCTTGACAATTGGCCATCGGTAAGAAGCTCAGAAAAGCACTTGGCTATGCAGGTTTACAAGGAGCCCACACAAGTGCTCTGTAAATGGACTAGGTCAGTGCTAGACAGCTTTGTTTGTGAAGGTGCCCATAGAGGCTGATGTACTTCCATAGGTACATTGGTTGCAGGAAATAACATGCCACATATATTACCATGTCTCTTGCACTGTTTCCCTGTGCAAGAAAGAAAGCAATGGTGTGGACTACGTGGCACCATCTAGACAGGCTTTCATAGTGTAGTTTAGGTGGATGCAAAAGAAGCTTCTGGGGAGTGTTTTTTCAACACTTTAGGTCTAAATGATAGTGTAACACTTGCTGTTTTGAAAGTATAAGTGCATTCCTGGTTTCTGTAATGCAATTTCAATACCAAGCAATTCCAAGATTTAAATCATCAATCCAGGGCCTCAGGAGGCAGGGTCTTTGAGGAGATGCCCTGAATTCCATTCTTTACTTAGAGATAAGGAAGAAATGGAGGGACTATGGTTATATGTAGGTGCCGTTCACTTCTCAACAGGCACCTGTTGTAAGGGGCCTCAAGTTGGGTCTGGTCGTCTAATCATCTAGGTTAAAGAAATCTTCCTCAGAAGACCCATTTGGAAGGGAAGACATTCATAGTGCTAAGAGGCCCTGGGCATGTGTGCTCATGTTGATTCCTCGTGTTGCTTCACTAGAAAGATCTCACATTCAGCTTAGAACTAAGGAGAGTGAAAAGTGAGGGCTTTATGTACCCCCACCCAAAGACAGATAAAATCTAGTAAAATGAGGTACCAACACTGCACATTTCTAAATTTTCCAATATAGGGCTCTAGAGATGGTAAGTTGCACAGGCAGACTCTTCTCTCTGATGTTAAAAGTGAGATGACATCAAAATTAATCTTTAAAGAACAGTTTCTGAAGTCAAGTTCATAGGCTTAGTGTGACAAACAAACAAACAAACAGAATTAATAAACAAACAAACAGTTTTCAACAGTCAAGGAACCAGGTACAGCTAGAGCCAGGTAGCATTTTCCATCTTCTTTTTAGGCACCATTAAGTTTCTACTGTAACCGTTAATTTCTCCCTCAGGGTTTGATAATAGATAATGTGTTGTTTGCTTTTTATAGGTAGAATAGCTTTAATTTTTTTGGTAATTTTTAGTTATGTGTATGTGGGTATGCCTCTGTGTGGTTGAGTGCACAAGAGTTCAAGTGTCCAAGGAAACTAGAGGCTGTAGATCCCTTACAGCTGGAGTCAAGGCAGCTGTGATCTGTTCCACATGAGTTCCCGAAACTGAAATTATGCCTACTGCAAAAGTAGTATCTACTCTTTCCTACTGAGACATCTTTACAGTCCCCAGAACTATATATTAATATGGCTATGTGAACTATTTGCTAGTTATTTGATGTGCCTGTAGGATATTATAGCTAGACAAACAAGAAATAGATAATCCAGCATGGTCTAAGTTTTCACACCTGTATAGAAAATATGTTGGACATGATTTAATTAATTATAGGAGCCAGAATCTACTCTGAAGATGTGAACTGTTCACCAGAGTCTGTGGCAAAATATTCCAAAACTCCAGGGACTGCTCTTGGTAAGACCAGCCTTGTGAAAATGCTAGAACGATAATTATTTTCACTCTGGAGATAAATTCACACCCCATTTTCCTGAATTTAAAAGTTTAAAGGTTTAAGTCCAAATAAGGCAAGATGACAAAAGGAGGTTTAGTGTGAGAAATATCTCTTTCTTTTTTAATGTTTATTTATTATTTCAAGTTAACATCTTCATCACAGTCCCTTCCTTCCACCCATCCTGGTCCCACCCTCACACCTTCTCCCCTTTCTCCCACCTATCCTACTCCTCCAATGTGGGCTACCCTACATATCACCTCCCCCTCAGTTCAGGAGTCATATGAGGGCTAAGAGCTTCCTCTTGCACTAGGGGGCTACATGGCAGCTCCACTAGGGCAAAGTGTCCCACTAACAGGTAAAAATGTTTATGTTCCTGTTCCTTTTGGTCTGTTGATTGTAGGATAGTTATCCTGTAGTATATGGCTAAAATCCAATTATAAGTGAATATATGCCATGTGCATCTTTCTGTGTCTGGGTTAGTTAACTCAGGATGAGCTTTTCTAGATCCATCCATTTGGCAGAAAATTGCATTATTTCCTTGTTTCTGTTGGCTGAGTAGTACTCCATTGTGTAAATGTACCACAGTTTTTTTTTTTTTTTTTTTTTTTTTTTTATCCATTCATCGGACGAAGGACATCCGGGTTGTTTTCTAGCTATTACAAATAAAGCTGTTATGAACATAGTTGAGATGTCCTTGTGGTTTGGTGAAGACTCTTTTGAATGTATACCCAAGAGTGTTGTGGCTGCGTCTTGAGTTAGAGCTATTCCAAGTTTTCTAAGATATCACCAGACTGATTTCTATAGTGGTTGTACATGTTTGCACTCCCACCAGTAATGGAGGAGTGTTCCCCTTTCTCCACAACCTCACCAGCATGCCAGCATGTTTTGTCATTTGAGTTTTTGATCTTAGCTATTCTGACAGATGTGAGATAGAATCTCAGAGTCATTTTAAGTTGCATTTCTCTGATGTTTATGAATGTTGAACATTTCTTCAGTGTCTCTTGGCCATTAGAAATTCCTCTATCATGACTTCTCAGTTTAGTTCTGTTCCCCATTTTTTGATTGGATTATTTGGTTTCTTGGAATTTAATATCTTGAGTTCTTTGTAAATTATGGATATTAGTCCTCTGTCTGATGTGGGGTTGGTAAAGATCTTTTCCCAATCTGTAGATTGATGTTTTGTTTTAACGACAGTGTCCTTTGCCTTACAGAATTTTTTCAGTTTCATGAGGTCCCATTTATTGATTGTTGATCTCAGGTCCTGAGCTATTGGTGTTCTGCTCAGGAAGTTGTTACCTGTGCCAATGAGTTTGAGACTTCTCCCCACTTTTTCTTCTGTTAGATTTAGTGTGTCCAAATTTATGTTAAGGTCTTTGATCCACTTGGACTTAAGTTTTGTGCAAGGTGATAAATATGGGTCTATTTGGATTCTTTTACATGTTGACATCCAGTTAGACCAGCACAATTTGTTCTTAAAATTATGTATGTGAGTGTTTTGCCTGCATGTTGTATCTATATCCTGTATATTCTGGTGCCTGCAGAGGAAGTCAGAAGAGGGGATTTTGTGAGTTGCCATGTGTGAGCAGGAACTGAGCCTGAGTCCTTTGCAAGGACAGTGAGTTCCCTTAATAGGTAAGCCTTCTCTCCAGATTCTTAAACCCATTCTTCCCATGTATGTGCTTTTATATTTGGGGAGGTAGTGATAGTTATTTGATTAGTTAATCTGGGAGGCCTAAAGTGAGCTGTTTAGTGAAGCCTACCTCCTTCTCCTCTTGGGAACACATTGGCCACCAGCAGCCATTCCCCCCTGCTCTTATGGAGCAGGCTTTCCAGGGACAGAAGTGGCTGGTTGATTAGTTTCAAAGCCTTCCTGGGAGCAGAATACTATTTATTAGAGTGCCCTGGTTATCTATAGAGTAAGTGGTGCTATTACAGATCTGCTCAAAAGATGGATTATCAGATTACACCCTTTTTATGTAAATGCAGCCTCAATTCTTGTTGTTAGTTAAGACTTTCCAGTGGATTTATTTTGTTTGGAATTACTAAAAAGTATTATAACTCAGTGGCTACAAATGCAATACATTGTTGAAGGCTGTTTTCTAATTTGGGAGTCTGGGATGTTCTTGCTGGAGTTAAAGCAATTGAACAAACTGAGGATACAATCCATAGTACCATTACATACACAGGATAATAAAAAGCATGCTGTGAGTTTATTTTAAAATTGAGTGTATGGCTGCAGTTATATGGCTCACTATGGATTTTAACATAGCAGAAAATTCATCCTCCAGAGAGCTTTTCTTTTACATTCCTCTTGAAGATTCCATGAGGTTCTTTGACTGAGTCCTCTTTTTATGCATTCTTTTTCATTTTTTATGTTGTCTTAGCTCATGAAATCCCATCACTCATCAACTTATAATTCCATGTTATTACTATGTAGTTGAAGCTTTTCAAGTCATTTTGTTTGCATTTGAAAATAAGCATTTGTACTTAGATGTGGTAAAGAGCATGAGTTTGGAAATGAATAATGGGATTTATTTGGCTCTTCTTAGAGGTACTCTTGTTAACTAAATACTTTTGTAATTTAAAAATTGTAATATATAAGATACCACGGTGGCAACATTAGGTGGTAGTATAACACATTTAAATCTCATGTTTTGTGTTCTTTCATTCTTGTTGTTGCTATGGTCATTAACTCAGCCCTAGAAGCCCTAGCAAGCTAGACTCACCCACCTTCTTCAACAGGATACTGTAATAGTCAAATAACAGTGACAACCAGAATTCAGTAAATGAGACCACATTAGAACAGAAACAAAGAGATACAGTGATAACCTCTCCCTCTCGTTTCCATCTTCACAGTCCTGACATGAGGTTTCGTTTTAAACAGAGAGTAAAAGACATGCACATTTAAGCAGTCTTGTCTGTCCATCATCTTCTGGACTTCATTTTCTCCTATTCAGTGGTCTGACAGGTTGCCAGAATTGTGTGAAATCCCTTTCCTAGAGCTAAGTTCCTTCCCTGGCTGGCACTAGCTTCCAGCCTATTCCTTCTTCCTGTATAAGACTACTGGGGACACTTTAATTTCTTGGGGGTCCATTTATCAATAGTTTGAGAAAAAAGGGAGGGGCACCAGTGTCCGTCCTTAGATTCCCTTCAATACTGCCGCAGCAGTTCCACAGTGAAAAGCAGTTTAGTTTTTCAAAGCCAAAACCCAGAGCCCAGTTTCCCAGTTTCTCTGTAGGCAAATTTGACCTCAGAAGCCTTCCAACTCTTGCAGTCTGTGAGAAACCTCAACCTCTGTGAGAATGAGGTCAAAACTAAAAGTTTTAAAACAAAATGTTTTAAGCTAAAACTCTTTTTAATAAAAAAGTATATATTTTTCTTAAAAAAAAAAACCATCTAGAAACACTGTATTTGTGCTGTCTTTGTCTTACTAGATTTTGTGTGGGCAGGTCCCCTGATACTCAATTCTCTTTTTCTCTTCTGACTGAGACAGGGCCTGAAATGTTTAGCAGTGTATATTTACAGTTTTCCATCAGTTTTAATGCTGCTGCACAAATAAATGCCAATTGGTCCTGCTCTTTTAACAGAGAAGTGAGCCACTTTTCCAACAGAGGGCAGTGTTAGCTAAAACAATAAACACTCACCAAGTCCAGGATTTGTCCTCCGCAAGGAGCTGAAAGGACACGGAAAAAAATTTCTTTCTTTCATTCCTGGTTTTGTAGCTTTGACCACAGTTGCCATTTTTAAAAAATGAAAACTATATGAAAAATTCTCCTAAGTGCCCCTGAACTCCAAGGAAGACTGAGACAAAAAAGGCAACACGCACAGAGGTAAGGTTCTAGTTATGCTCACTGGAGTACTACAAAAGCCTGCCCCTTGCTGCCTTGCCTCCATCTTTAGGCTGTTTTGTAGACATTTGGCTTTGAGATAAAAGAAAAGTCCATGAGGCTGACCGCAGGTTGTATAAAGGTGGGGTTCCTTTCGTGAGTTTTCTGAACATACTTGGTGCTTCTGGTTTCTTGATGGAAAAGGAACTTGGTTCAGTTTGTAAAGTAAAGTACTTGACTTTAAATTTTAAAAGATGCTCAATTTTCAGACTGAGTTCCGATACTATCTTCGTAGGTAGGAATCATGAAATTATAGTTGGTTAATGTTGAAAATGTGTTTGGTAATGTTAGCTTTATTTTTGGAGTTACAACGCATGCAAGTTATCTCATGCAATTTTAATGACATGGTTAAAAGGTTGACAGAATTTGTTTTTTCTTTTTTTTTGTTAATATTTATTTATTACTTCAGGTTACATCTCCATCGCAGTATCCTCTTTCCACCCCTCCCAGTCCCGCCTGCCCACCCTCTACTGACTATCCCTTCCATCACACTCCTCTGGAGTGGAATGTCCCTACATAATAGTCCCCCACCCCATTTCAGCAGTCATATGAGGGCCAAGAGCCTCCTCATACACTGGGGGCACACAAGGCAGCACCACTAGGGCAAAGTGTCTCACTGACAGGAAAAAAAGTCTAAATTCATGTTCCCTTTGGTACATTCTTTGTAGTATAGTTATCCTGTACTACATGGCTAAAATCCGATTATAAGTGAATAGATGCCGTGTGCATCATTTTGGGTCTGGGTTAGCTCACTCAGGATGAGCTTCTCTAGTTCCATCCATTTGGCTGCAAATTGAATGATTTCATTGTTTCTTATAGAACAAAAAAGAGTGGAAAAGAAGTTAAGCGAAATCCATTCACCCAGCTGGTGGCAGACATAAGCAGTGAACTCAAGACTCGTTCTTTCAGTCCTTCACCTTTCAAGACTTCCTGACTTCAGATTGATCCTGGAAACTCTTGAACAGTTGAGTTACTGAGGGTCAGAATGATGGAAAATGTTGCTTTAGCATATTGAAACAGACATAAGTATGTACAATGGTTTTCCCACTTATCTAATTTGTGTGTGTGTGTGTGTGTGTGTGTGTGTGTGTGTGTGTGTGTGTGGTGGGGAGTTGTGCATGTGTGTGCACAAAGGTGTGGAGTGAGAGGATAAAATTGGATCATTAGTTGATATAATCAGCCAAATATAAATCAACAAAAACAGCAAAAAAAGGAATAAAAGAAAAGAAAAACAAACAAAAGCCTTTCTCTCACTGATTTGAAAGTTACTAAACAGGCTGTACTGGATGGAGTGAAGTGCAGGTACCCAGCTGCTTCTACATCCCCAGCACTGGGACCCACCTGACTCTACATCATCAGCACTGGGACTGCAACGTAAGTTAATAGATTTGGTTCTTCATGTGGGTTCTCAGGATCGAACTCAGGTCTTCATGGTTGTAAGGCAAACTCTCTTTTTCACTGAGCTGTCATTCTGGCTTCTCCTTTACCTAATCTTTACATTTCTTTCTGTCTTTAAGAGCTGAACACTTTAGAATATCTTTTCAGCCTTACCTGAAAAGGAGATATAGCACCCCCTCCCAAATAAGACATTTTAACATGAAGAAATTGAAGCTGTGAAAATGAACAGACTGGAGATCCTGTTTAGATAGTTGGTTCTGTTGGATTGGTAGAATTATATATAACCTTAGCCCATGTCTTGTTCAAAGCTCAAAAATGCCTGTTTTGAATTTCAGTTTTCTTGGTACATGGAGAAGTAATGAAAGGCCTGGAGAAAGGGCAGATGACCAGAAGGGCAACTTCTGAAGGAACATCCTCTAGACTACCCAAAAGAAGTAACCAAGCAGAGTCAAGAGGGTGCTCCTAGAAGAATGGCTGTTCTTGCAAAAGTCATAGTGAGTGCAGAGGCCAGGCCAGGGGTCCTGGGCTTCTAGAGGAAACAGACATGATCTCACTCAGACCCTTCATCACACTCAGACCACTAGACAGAGTGAGTCTCACTGCAGAAGCCTTGTCACTGTCTCAGTCTGTTTTCCATGAACAGGGCAGCCTGCCTCGTGAAGAATATTATTAGTAGCGCAGAAAAATTCTTGTCTTCTTTTCTCTACATTTTTCCCCATAATGAGTAAACACAGAAGTCCAGGCAGTCAAAGGTGAAGGCAAACACGAGTGTTTTCAAAGCATCTCTGAAATGAACACTGCGGTGCTGTATATCATAACCCTACACAAAACTGACAGTAGCCAGCTGTTTTCTGAGCTAAACACTTTTCTAAAGAGCCAAAAGCCAGGAGGCAAAAAGGGAGAAAGTGAAAATAACTCCTCTCCTCCCAAACCACAGATGACAGATCAGCCAGAAAGGACCCTGGAGGAAACAGAAGTCAATGAGGCAAAAGTCCTTGCAAATGACCCTGGCTGCTCCTCTCTACCGCTGCAGAGACGATCAACCCAAATGGCCTTTTAGCATTGCAGCATCAGAACGCTGTCTCTTTGGTTATCATACTGTGCATTTGCTCTCAATTGTGAAATGATTAGATTTTATACTGATCTCAGACTTTAGGTATTTTCTTACAGCATTTATCTTTCTCTGTTTTCTACGTCTGTCTCTGTTCTGGAAGATGGGAAGCTGGGAAAACTTAAAACAGACTACTCTTCTCTTAAATAGATTCTGTGGACACTCTAGACTAAACCTAGGGACTAGTCCTCTCTGGCAGGACTAAGGTGTTTACTGTTTAAAGTGTGATCCTCATTGGTGGGGGATAATCTCTGAAAAAGAAGTTAACATGGTTGAAATGAAAAGAAAGCTAATTTTAAGGGTCTGTCTTATTCTAGTTGAACTATGTGGGAGATATGATGTAGGCAGCCATTTTAGTGGAGAAATGATATAGGCAGTTTTTTTTTGTTGTTGTTTTTTTTTAGCAAAGCACCTAAGGTGTATTTTTTTCAGCTGTATTTAAAAGAATATCTGGAAGCTACTGTGGGAAAAGATTGGAAAGCTAGAAAGTGTTATAAATAACATGATTTTAAATTACTCTTATGAGTTTATTAGATCTTCAGATGTAACAAAGGGTATGTTTTCAAAGTATAGGTCTAGGGCATCATTATAGACGGGGACTGAGTTAAAGCTGTACTGTCAGGTGTGGTCCTGTGCTGACTCCAGGGAAGGAGCATCTGAGAGCCGTTTTCTGGTAGTGACTTTCATGTTTTTGTACTGGTTACTCTTCAATCTCTAGACTAGCTGCCTTTTGATACCCTTAGGTCTTTAAGTTTATATATGAGCTGGCCATGTGGTGGGAGTGCTTTAGGATTTACAAAGATAGTATGCAGTAACCACATTTAAGTGACAATGAATAAAGAGAGAAAACCAGATACAGAAGCAGGAATAATGAGAAGGTAGCAAGAAATCAGTAAGTGCAAAAAATTATGAAGAGAACTGTTGTGAATAATAAATTCCTTCCTCATCCAAAAGACACAGATTTTCCAAGACAGTGTGGAGCATCACACAGCACAAAGAATGGGAAATCAATTCATTTTATTTGGCTATTAAGGATAAAAATGGGACCTCTGAGGGTTGTGTGTATCTAATTATATTTGTTTGCCCTTTTGTGTTGAATTCAGTTGGGTGTTGTATGATACTTCTTTTTAAAGCTTGATGTGGGGTTATTTGCAAGCTCTGCATATTTGGTTAGTTGAAGGTGAAGTAAAGCTATTATTCAATTTGCAGACGGATACTTTAACCCGTATGTTGTATTTTTACTGAAAAATATAAAAGTTTTTCTGGCCAAGAAGTTATGCATAAAATCAACTTCTCCATTTTTTCTGAAGGAAAATTTACAAGTTTAGAATTTTCCTGTGTTAAAGATTGAATTAGCCAGACCTTTGGTTAGCACGCTAAAAACTCAAAAGAAACAAATTAAGGAGGAACAATTTGCTTGCATTCATGGCTTCAAAAGTTTCAGCCCATGGTTATCTCATGCGATTGCTTCTAGGCCTGTGGTTGGGCATCATGAGAGAAAGCTATGGTGGAGCATAGTTGTTTACTTCATGGTTACCAGTAAGTAGAGAGAAAATACAGGAAAAGAACAGGGCAAGATATAATTTCCAAAGACATGTGCAAAGTGATTACTCCCTCCAACTAGGGCCTATCAGCTGAAGTTTCCATAGCTTCCTAAACTACAGCACTTAGTAGGGACCAAGGTTTTAATACGCAAACCTATGAGGTAGATTTCATATGGAGATCAGAATGATGTGTATATATTTCACCCTGCCCTTCTCATCTATTCATCTTTTAAGTTCTATGTGATTCTCTGAAAATCATTTGCTATTACTATGATTGGCTTAGCAGAATGAATATATTTTACAGAGACACCATGTTTCTCAATCTGTATATCATATTATTAAGACAATGGATGGTTAGAAATTGGAATTTCCTCAATATTTTCATGATGGGAGAAGATGAAGCCTGAGTTAGGCAGAACTGAAACTTTTCTCCTGAAAAGAGATTTCCTACAGTAATGACAACCTAACAGGCAATGATGGTGGAGAGGCAGAAGTCCTGACAATAATAGTTGGGAGCGCTCATGGACCTACAATATAACTCAGGCCCTCTAGTTACATTTGAACCTCACTTCAGAACCAGAGAAAGAACTTAGATGGAGTGGGGCCATTGGATCTCTTTTTGCTTCTTCCCAATGTAGTTTCATTAAAGAAATTAAAGAATTCTATCTCTCTTTTTCTGCTTTTTACTACTAAATTGCCTGTTGGAAGATGAGTGGTTTCACCTTTCTTGCTGGAGCACATGTTGGGACACGAAGTCTGGTGACATGATCATGAAAAATAATAGAAGAAAAGCTTGGCATTTCTCAACACCAGATAGTAAAATAAGTATCTTTGCTCCTTGTGTTCTCTGAGTTGTCCTGTCATGATTCTCTAGGGAGTCAAAAACATGTTTGATGTATATATTTTCCTTTTTCACATATTTTATGAATGCAAGCTCTTTCCTCACCTTTATACTCACTGTACTCCATTTCATCTTCCAATTTCAGCCATAGAATAAGAGGTTGTCCTGTAGTTGCTTCCATCTGAACAAACATACCACACAAGCAAAAGAGGTTATATTGACTTTTCAGTGTTTATTAGCTTTCTTTATTTTGTTTCTGAATCTTTTGTTTTCCTTGGAGGATCCCCTTTTGCCATTTGCATCCATTTGATGCTTCCTTTTTGTCATTTGTTTGACTCCTTTAAATGTTTCAGATTTCTGTGTCTGCTTCAGATTGGAAGAGAAATAACTGAGACTGCTTATCTCCCTACTTTGTAGTTACATGGAAAGCCTATTGCTGAAATACATTTCAGTATTTTATTTGATATGTCCTTCTTCTCATAGCAGTGTAAAGACTCCTCCTTGGTTGACCACTGTCCAATTCTTTGCTGCCTGTCCAGTGGTATTTCTCACTGGTCCATTTCATATGTCATCGTCTGTGAGCCTGGAACATTGTGATGTAACTGCTAGACAATTCTGACTCCCAGAAATGTTGCTACTCCCTTGTGTAGAAAAGAGAAGACACTGTGCAGGGTTGAAAGTCACCTCCCAGAAATGTTGCTAGTCCTTTGTCCAGAAAAGAGAAAACACTGTGCAGGACTGAAAGTCACCTCCCAGAAATGTTGCTAGTCCCTTGCCCAGAAAAGAGAAAATACTGTGCAGGGATGGAAGTCACCTCCCATGTCATGGGTTCACTTTACTTTGATTAGAAGAGTCAAGTTTGGATCACAGTTCTCTTCCTCCTTACTTCTCTCCTCCGTACAATTTTTATAACTATTCTTTCACGGAATGCAAGAGGCCAAATTCTCTTGCATTAAATTAGGCCTCTTACCCATTTCTATAACTGCATACATATTTGGATTATGCTGCGTTGTGTAGAAGAATAAATGAAACAGATTCTGAGATGACAATTTTAATTTTCTCCAGCTTTTTGCAGGACCAGTTTGACTGAGTGATTACTTCATTTGTGGGTGACTATATTTTTCACATACTCTTCATTAAGGTATGTGCTTGTTAGGGTACACATATTTTAATGACTTTAATATTTTAGAATCTACTATGTGCATGGTATGGATTATAGATTCTTATTTTGAAAAACGACTCCACCATTTTCTTGAATTTTTCATCTTTTTTTTTAAAGGCTATGAGGGGTCAGACAACTGAGCTACAGAAAGTAAGATTTTCAGACTTGCTTTTCCTGGCTAGCCAAGCAGAGCACGGTTCTGCCCTTGTTCTTTATAGAGCAATACCATCCAAACTGAACACTTTCTCTCTGGCAGATGACCTAGCAATGGGATTCTGAGTTGGCTTATGATCTGATGAGATTCAACATACGCTACTGATACTTGAAGTTTATGGATAGATTTTGCCATGCCTGTGTTCCACTGATTTTAAAAAGGAGATCTTTAAAACTGAATTGCATAAGTGGCATTGTATGGTCAGTTATACATCTGGGAGTACTCTTTCAGTATAATAACGGCAGGCATGAGGATCGTCTCATCTTCACAATGTTCTATGGAAAACATAATTGTCAAAATGGTGGTCCATGAATGTTGTCAGCCATAATAATATACACGTTAGAGCAAAATGAGCAGCTGAAATGAACATGCACTCATGTGTGCATATCTACACATAACTAAAAATCAGTGTCTTTAAAAAGACAAAAAATTCTAAAAACTAAAATTAATGTATCACCATCAAGTGATCTTTCTAGTCAAAACTTTGCTTTTCAACAATTGTTTCTCTAGGAAGGGGAATCCTTCCTGGACTCTTGCTAGCCACATCAATGTCAGTGTGGCTATGTACCCATTGTCTAAATTGTTTAAGTCCTCCAAAGAAGAAACTTCATTCTCTTCCACTGAGTGCTCCAAGTGTTGGGTAAGCCCATGTCATGAATTGTCAGAGTTGATTAAACTTCTTATGTGCAGACTTTTAGCATCCCCCCATTACCCTCTTTCAGATAGATTACCTGTCTTTCATACACATTGAGTCACAATCCAATCTTCTCTACTATGCTGGGACCTCACATTTGTTAAAAAAAAAAAAAAAAAAACTTGGTTGTTATTGTTTTCTTTGCTCTAGCTTGTTTGTTTACTCATTTATACTTTGTGTTTCCTTTCAGCAAGATTTTGAGTAGAGGATAGGAGAATTATACACATATGTGCTTGGTGCTTTGTTTTACTGGAACTCCCAAGAGAATATACATATAATACATACAGCTGGAAAGGGTGTGCTTCCTCTTAGATTCGTATGAACTCTGTGAGTCTATAATCCTTTAGCACAGGTTTTTTATGATAACTTTGCTTTCCTCTAGAATGCAACATAAATGTAATTTTCAAAATTGGCCTCAGATATAGAAGCTGCAAAGTATTTCTCACTTGGCTCACTCCAGGGGGAAGATTTTTGCTATCTTATTAGAAATAAGAATACAGATTCTGTTGCCTCACTAGGCCAAAACATCTAGTGGAATAGACATTTTAAACAACAAGAGCAGAAAGCTCCCATTTCCTACCTCTATCCCTCAATTTCAATTTCCTTATGCAAAGCACATTGTAGCTTATAAAATAAGCAATTGTCCATTTGATTCTTAGCTGTTAGAAGCAAAGGGAGGCCAGAGACTGGAGGGTTCAAAGTGATAGAGTAAGAGTATAGGGAAGTAAATCTTCTTGCCAATTAACTCAGACACAAAGAGGTTCTGAGACTGAACCACCAACCAAAGGACATGCATAGACTGGTTCTATGCCCACTACACGTATGAAGCTGTTGGTCTTTAAGTGGATCCCCTAACAATTGGAATGGGGTCTATCTCTGACTTAGATGCTGTTGCCTCCCTCTGGATCCCATTTTTCCAAGCAGAGCTGCCTTTTCTTGCCTCAGTGGAAGAGGAGACATTTACTCTTGATGTGATTTGATGTGCCAGAGTGGGTTGGTACTGGGTGGGGAGGTATGGGGAGGGTGGGTTGGAGGGTGGTACTGGGAGGAAAGGAGGGAGGAGGATGGCAATGGGAATGTAAAATAGACAAATAAATAAGTTATTTAAAATATTTATATTAAAAAAGAGTATAGTTAAGGAAGAATCTCTGAATGAGTTATACCCATAACATAGTTGGTCTTCCTTAGGACCTACCTGGGAAGCATCACCCTAAATGATCTATTCTTTATTACCTTGTAACACACACTATCACCAGCACAGATAGTATACTCACAATTCCTTATTGACCCTCACATATGTAGCTACTAGCTCTTGGCAGCTAGGCTGTTAATGGCACTTCTTCATTTGTCTGTCACCTCTTCGAGGCCATGGGATTTTTCCAACTCATTTTGTACCTCTAATGCCTAAGGCTGTGGTTGCATGCTTACTAAGTGTTTGGACAATAAAAATAAAACTACATTTTGTTTAATCATGCATCTAATTTTAATTGTTACATTCAAGTAACATGCTTGAGTCATGAGCAATGACTGTCAGTCGTTATGACAACAGTAGAGGAAGAGTCTCATGCTAGGAGATCTTACTTATGGATTCCTTTCTCAGTGTCAAAGTTGCATGCCAAACGCTAGATGTGATAATTGACTAGGACGACTAGAATCACTTACTACATGTTTTCATTAGGTCCACTACTTATTCCAAAACCCTATAATTTTCCTGGAGGTCACTTTGAGAACTTAATGTTTTTTCTTCTTGCTTGGGTCTGAAATTGCCTGAGTTGGTGAAACAATATTAAATCCTGAACTTGTGGATCTAGAGGTAAGGTTCAGTCCAATTGTACCAACTCAACAATTTTGATTAAAATGGTTAATTATATTAAATAGTGTTTTTCACCTTACAGCTGAAATGACATAAGCCTATTAAAAAGGAAGTATATATATCTAAACTAAACTATAACAAAGTTGAGTTAATGTGGTTACACACACACACACACACACACACACACACACACACACAAACACACACACATCTACATGTAGTAGGAATTATCAGACTAGTAATAAGATAACTCAAAATGTTTAAATTCTGAGAAATTTTACATTTTTTTATTTTAGTTGTGACTAATGAACCTAGGATTCCATATGTTCCTAGAGGGAATCGTGTCAGACAAGAGTTTCTTTGATATAGTTTCTTAATGTGTTGATAGATATCAGAGTCATAATAGAAATATTCTTAGCTGTGTATTCTAATGAGTTAAGCCCTGTTCCCTCCAAATGCATCACACTTCCTAATAGGTTGAGTTAAGGGAAAGAGCAAACTCTTAGATGCTTAATATTTATGAATGAACATAGGGAGTTCCACCCACCTGTAATCCACATTCACTGGTAACACTTTAGGGCAGGATTTAGCTAAGCAGATTAACATTGAAGTTGAATTTGGCAATAATAGCCTTGTAATTTTTTTGTTAAGGAAATTTGTCTTAAAGTCTCATCATATCTTTCCAAGACTAATGCATAAGCATGTGTTCTTATAAAGTGAAAAACTCAATTTTCTGTTACTATTATAAGAGCAACATTAACACATTATTAAAATAAAACATTTAAATAATATTAATGCATGCAGAATAAAATAAGAATGCTTCCCATCCCCCTTCCTACATAAAACAAGTAAAGATTTCTTTTCACATTTGGATCTGTTTTTCCATGGATTCATGTACACAGTATCTCCCTGTTTTGCCTTTGAAGATACTGGCATGGTTAAGTACAGGGAAATTGCTTTAAAATATTCTTTTCAAAAAATTAGAAGAAAATCAAATTGCCATCCTAAACCCAAACAATTCTTTTTTTAGTTTTGGTGTGTGTGTGTATGTGTGTGTGTGTGTGTGTGTGTGTGTGTGTGTGTGTGTGTGTGTGTGAGTGTGTGTGTGTGAGAGTGTGTGTATGTGTGTGTGTGAGTGTGTGTGTGTATGTGTATATGTAGGTGTGTGTATATGTGTGTGTGTGTGTGAGTGTGAGTGTGTGTGTGTGAGTGTGTGTGTATATGTGTGTGTGTGAGTGTGTGTGTGTCTGTGTGTGTGTGTTTGTGCGTATTTAGTTTTCTCTGTGACCTGTATCATATATTTAAAAATTGTTAACTTCTTAAGTTTACTCATTTGTGAAATAAAAGTAAAACACCACAAAATTGTTATGGGAAATAAATTATGTGGAGTTCACAAATGATTAAAATGAACAAAATAATTGAGATATCTCATGATATGAAACTATTAGAAGAATAGTGGGATGAATACATATTAGTTGTCATTGTTTCTCCTTGTTCCTTTCTATCTTTGCTTCACCTGTCTTCTCTTTTCTTTTCTCTCCACTACTTGATTTCTGTTTCATTTCAGATGACATCTGCTTGTTTAATGATTATTATGGTAGATCAGGGAGGGAGATAGTCAGTATTCCAATTCCTTAAGAAGTTGTTGTTGGCCAGATGTAGATAGTAGGTCATCCAGTCCAATATTTCTTTTAGCTTTAAATTATATTTTATTTACTTATTTTGTTTATATGTGAGCATGTATGTATGTATGCTTGTCTATTCATGCCATGCAGGACATGTGAAAGTGAGAAGACAACTTGTGGGAGTCAGTTCTCTCCTTCTACCAGATGGAACCTGTGGATCAAACTCAGGTTGTCAAGACTGATGACATACACGTGACTTTATCTTCTGAGTCATCTCAATGGGCCCCATCTTTCTTCGTCTTTGTCTGCACCTCCATTTCTTGATGATAGATGTTTTGTTTAAATAATAGCTTTTCTTTTACTGTTTTTGTTTATTTTTTCAATAACTAAATATTTTCTTTGACAATTTCACATATGCACACAATGCCTACTGACCACTCTCGTCCTCTATGATCTCTCATCTCTCTACTCTTCCTTCTTCCTTGTAATCTTTCATGTTTATGTCTATTCATTTAGTATGAACCTACTGAGTTTAACAAGGGAAATCTGTGTGGCCATGGATTTGAATCTATCCACTGAAGTCTGATAGGCAAGGGTTAACTTGTGGGTACACAAGTTAACACATCAATTTCCTCCCCTTTCCCAGAATCTATCAGTAGTTCATCAGTAAATGATAGGGCCACATGAGCTCCTTATAACGGTACGTCTAAAACATTGGATCATCATCTCATTGTGGTGACATAACTGAATGTAGAGACCATGAAAGATCTGGCAATGGTAAAGGTTTCTGAATGTGTAGCAACTATAATTAATTAAAAGACTAATGCATATTGAACTCAAGTTGTTACTGGAACCTCCCAAGCAGAATCATGTGACTACACTGTAGCCTTGGTCTCCAGTAAATAGCATCTGTACTTTGCACTGCATATGCCATAATGCTATGCAGCACTAGCAGTGTTGGTTTGCATGAGATGTGTGTGGAGAGACTGTAAAGTGTAGAGGCTGTGAACAAAGTAGGAATCTAATTTTTCAGAATCCTTATTTTATGAGGAATCTGAAATGCCCCCAAACCCTGTATCAGTCTGAAATCATTTCTTTCAAATACTTATTATCAGATTGAAAGTGTATGTCAGAGTGTTCATTTCAGAGTTATAGTGTCATCAAAATATAGTATGTTCAACTGAACCAGAAACTGTCATCTTTTGCATTGTTTTAAAGCATGTATCATTTGTATAAAATAATGGATTCCATTATGGCATTTCCAACCATTTATACATTTACCTCAAATACGCCATGACTTGAAAAGTACAATAGCACTTATTGGCTCTTTGGGTATTTTGGTCTCTGGGGCAGAAGTCCAGATTCTAGGGAAGCACAAATTAACCAGCAAACTCTCCAGAGACTTATCAAAGATGCTTCCATTTTATTTCGGCATTTAATCTGCCACTGAACTGTTTATTGCTTCATCTTTCCGAGTAATGCGGACACTGTCACTTAATTAACTCACCATTTGACTATGTGCTTAAAACCGTCAGATGGGAAATAAATTTAGTGCTGTCTTATGATTAATAAAATGCTAAAGTCTCTCTTTGTAGAGCCGTGTACCTGGCACCTGAACAAAAGCTACCAGGTTTGTTGAATGTTATTTCACTTGTAAATATCATGACTGTTAGGAAAATAACTGTGCCTTTTTGGTTCTTTTCATATATTTGTTTTTAAAGCATACCAAATCTGTGTATGTTTAAAGATAATGTAGGTGGTTAAGTAGACAAATATATTTCATATGGTAACAGATTAGTAAACTATCAGACCCTTCAACAAGTCTAGGTTGCTGAGTCATAGGATTAATAATTAAATATTTATTGAGTGATTATTCATGTTGGGAACTGATCTAGGGTCATTTACATATGTCATTTCCAGCAAACCAGAATAATTTGAGCAGGCCTTGCCCTTCCCTTCCCATACTGCAGATGAGGATGCACAGGTCCCAGGTCTCACATGCTTTTTTTTTTTTTTTAACATTAAGCTACTTGTGTTAATATTGGGAAGTGAGCTTTGGATACTGGAGTTTCACATGCAAGTCTAATAATTCTATTTATGTTTAGTAGGAGAGATGCCCTGATAAACAAAGAATTGTTTTCCTGGAAGTTATACTTGAAACATTGACTACCGTTAATTTTTCTCCTGCTTCATGCACTCACCCAACCTCAAAGGGACTTATGCTGGGGACTTTCAAGGTCATTTCTGTGTTGTTGATTTGTAAGGAGACCCTCAGAACACAGCAAATATTACATATATGGTGAGGGTATATTACAATAAAAGACACAAAATAAGATGATTGAAGGCAACAGTTCCTGGAAGGTGGTAGAAAGTAGGTAAGCAAAACCAGGCATCTTCCTGGTAGACATTCTTAGTTCCTCCAGCAGCATGTGGTAAGGTATAAGAAGTATCTCCCAGGCAACTTAATAGGACTTAGGATTGCTATTCATAAGGATACTCTGACCAGTTTGTATTAGTATTTCAGAATCCCAGAATGAAAGCAGATACTCAGCATGAAACACATTGTTTATACTAAAAGTTTATATATGGGCGTGCTCTTATTATTTAAAGAAAATTTTATGTCAAAGTGGCAGCTCTTAGGTTTTCAGATGTCATTCAAAGGCTACCTTTATGAACAAGCAATACTAAAAATACCAATCATGGAACTATTACTTTAACTCTCACACCCAGGTTTCAGATGGTCTCATTGAAAGATCACACTCAAACTATATATTCATTTGCAATACTTGCTTTATTATTTATGATGTTGCTAACAAGTAAGTTTCAGACATCCTATCTAATAAACATACTACCACTGTACTATACCAGTAGCTCTCCTTTGCATTACTGGGAATTGATTCAGTAATGGGTGAAGTTCATGTCTTGATTATTAAGTGATACATGCTAGAAAATCATGAAAACATTCATTTCAGGATTTGTCTCTATCCCTCCCTCATTCCCTCCATGGGTTTCTGCTGCAGAATATTTGAGCATATTGTGAACCCTAAGTTTGTGAATTGAAAAATATGTTTATCATTGGGATGACCCAGTCTTTAATCCTAGAACTTTCTGTTTATTATAAACAAGTGGTTATGGTGTGGCTCAGCACTGGAACATACCTTTTCTATGTTTATTTATTACTTCAGGTTACATCTCCATCATAGTGCCCTCTTTCCACCCCTCCCAGTCCCGGTCTCCCACCCTCTACCCCCATCCCTTCCATCCCACTCCTCTGTAGTGGAGTGTCCCTACATAACAGTCCCCCATCCCAGTTCAGCAGTCATATGAGGGCCAAGAGCCTCCTCATACACTGGGGCCTACAAGGCAGCACCACTAGGGCAAAGTGTCTCATTGACAGGTAACAAAGTCTATGTTCCTGTTCTTTTCGGTCTGTTGGTTGTAGTATAGTTATCCTGTACTATATAGCTAAAATTTGATTATAAGTAAATAGATGCCATGTGCATCCTTCTGAGCTGCCATCTTGGTAGAACACACCTTTAATCCAAGAGCTTTCTGTATACAGGATTAAATAAAGTTAACCTAAGGTCAAAAGGTGGAGCAAGAAACCAGCTGACAGGGATTAAACAGAAAGGAGGGACATTGAGCTGAGGGTTTTTAAGATATCATGGAGAAGGAGTTGGGAGTTCTCCTTCAGAGGTTTTCTCCTTCAAAAGGCTTTCTCCTTCAGAAGATTTTTCTCCTTCAGAAGGTTTTCTCCTTCTAGGCTTCTTCCTCTAGATTCTTCTGAGTGTGTGTGTGTGTGTGTGTGTGTGTGTGTGTGTGTTTTGTTTTGTTTTGTTTTTTAGCTTTGGGATTTTTGTGGAATAAGAACATTAGCTGGGTGCTTTCTGTGCCTCTCTGAGGTAGCAGGCCTTCACCCCAGTATCTGGTTCCTAAATCTTCATTGGTAAAATCAAATGACTAGGATATTGTAGTTTTTTTTTTAAGACAACAGGTTTCCCTACATGTGTTTACTGACCATCTGTCATGCTGGAAAATGAAGGTGGAATGATTAAGATCACAGACACTGAATCGGGGCACCTAGGTTTAAATGCTAATTCACCAGTCACCAGTTTCTCAACCTTAGGCAAACTTCTTGTTTCTTTCCCGTGTGTGGTCCCTGAAGAACACACTGTTAGCTTCCTTTATTAAAGGATGGCAGTGGTTCCTATCTGTTTGAATTTCCTCTCTGAATACCAAACAAGAACACATATTTCTGAGCCAGAACTGAGGAAACCAAAGGGGCTGCCAGCAACACCTCAGACAACTTTTAATTTGATGAACAATATGCTGTTCTGAGCATGAGAATAATGAAGGGACAGAAAGGGGACAGTTGATTTCACAGTTGGTTATCTACAGCAAGTGATCAAAGAAACTGCCTCCAAGCATACATATGCCAAGGTTCACTTACCTGTCCAAGACTAGACCAGAGTGAGTTGTCAACTGAGAGGCAGCCATTCATTATGTATTTGACCTCTGAACTTTCCATTTGATGGCTTTCTCCACTCTCTTTTATTGATATTCTTTATACTTTATGCTATTTACATTTCAAATTATGTTTACACACAAATACATATAGAAAATGATTTATATTGAGTGCACCTGTCACAATAATGGATGTGCCATTATTTATGGGGTAGAAAGGAATGAAAACTATCATTTACCTTCTGCATTTTAGATTGGTAACATTGTTGCTTGTCCATAAAACACATTTCTCCTATTTTCTTCTGAGTGAAAAATATTTTTTTTATTTTATAAACTATTCAGCGATTAAAATAAAATTTCCATTTCTTTTTTTTATATAAGTACTTTATTTTTTTTCTTCAAGTTACATCTCAGTCACAAACCCTTCCCTATTCCCCCTTCCTGTCCCACCCTTCCACCCTCTCCCCCCCCAACAGTTTCCCTTTTCAATCCAACAAATGGTTCTTTCTCTTATAACAGTAAATTCTATACAAAACAGCAGAATTAAATATGCCACATTTATGAGAGTTAAATGGCCCAGTATACCTTCCCAATGTCCAGTTCATACATATTTGGCCCCTGTCTTTAACCTTCTACCTTCTAACCACCTCCATGAGTTTAAAGTTCTATAACTGACTTAGCTTTCATACTAACTTGCATCACTATTATAACCATCTTCTTAGATCTAGAATGCCCTCTTGATTCCTAAACAACTCAAAATTTAGCTATGAGACTCAAGCTGTCTATTCTTCAACCACCTCAGAGAGCTGAGAAGGATAAATATATCTGATTGTATAGGAAGTGCAGGGCCTGCAGCTTCCAATACTAAGAAATGACAAACCAGTGACTACCTGGACAGTTCCCATTTTCTCTCCATACATTCCAGCATCAGTCTTCAGCCTTTTGGTCCTGTTTCTCTGACAGACATTTATTGTAGAGCAGGGATTATGAAGGACTAACCTACCCTGTCTTGGCAGAGCTAGGCTGTCGACTTCCCTGCTACCAAGTTTTGTCCTTTTTGGACAGCAGTCTGTCTGCAGTTGAAGCAAGGAGTTTTTACATGCCAAGAGATAGGCTTGCCACTAATTCAACCATCTCCCACTGAAGATTCTTCGATGCTTATCTTCTACTTGGTGTAGAATAGGGGGTGCTGTCAGGAGCTGATATGTCACGATATCAAAAAAAAAATCTTAATTTAAGACCACATCTTTGAATGCCATATTCTGCAGATCTCTTGGGGTTTTTGAAGATGCCCTATCTATCTCTTGTATTTAGATAAGCAAATGTTGCTTGTCTCTTAACAACTTGATTACTGAGTAGCTTAGAGAATATCTGTGATAGACTGTATTAGTAGCTAACAAGGTGACATGCATGCATGACTAGGAGTTTGTTTTTCTTAACTATCCTAAACAGTTTAAGACGGTTGGTATCAAGAGGCCAGAGCTTCACATTTCATTTTTAAGTATCTCTAGGTACGATACCATTAGGAAGCGTTACCTTTAATTTTGTATCAATATACAAAGATCTATTCAAATGTGGCTAAATATACTCTTAATTTTGTATCAATATAGAAAGATCAATGCCTATGCGGCCCAATACAATCTTAATATTGCGTCCATATACAAGGGTCAATACCATTGTGGCCAACTATAATCTTAATTTTGTGTCAATATGCAAATATCAATACCAACGTAGACCAATACAATCTTATTTTTGCACAATAAACAATGGTCAATACCACTTTAGCCAAATAGACTACTAATTTTGTATCAATATACAAAGGTATAAGGGCATATTCAATAATATGACCCTTCTTCTTGGTCCTTCCTGTGCTATGTCTATGTCTCAATTTTTCTCACGTCCATGCATTCCCACACAGGAGATAAAGAAGGATACAGAAAAGGGAAAAAAGGAATACCCTGGGTCTAACCTCCAAAGCCCATTAAACAGGACCATTTAACAACTTGTAATCTCTTCCCCTAAATAACAGAGTTTTCAGTTGTCCTTCAAATAACCAAAAAAAGTGGGGGCGGAGAAAAACCCTCCCCACCTTCTGGGTATGGGACGTCGCTCTCTTAAAATGACTTCCTGCTGATTTGGGTCGTAGTAAACCTATTTGGGGCCCAAACCAAAATGGAAAAATGGTTAAAAATGTTAATACAATCCTTTTATGTTCAGTCCTTCTGTTCTTAGCTGTTTAGATGTCCTAAGGAGTTTGTAGGCAGAAGCTGAACTTCCAGGCTTTACTGAGGTTCTGGCTGGGGCATTTATGAGTTCATTTCAGATGTAACAGGTCTTAAAGAGCAAAAGTTTCCTTCTTCCATGACCTCATATAGGCTTCCAGCAGAGGGTGTGGCCCACATAAAGGTATGTTTTGTCTTTCCTTAAGATTGGGAGCAAAGGCGTAGTCTTCCCACCTCAAGATCCACATCACAGATGTGTGTCTTCCTTCCTCAATGGTTTGGACTATAAATGGATTCACCCAATTTAAACCAAGAAGAAATTTCTCACAGATATGCCCTCCATTTGTGGATTGTAGTTCATTCCAGATATGGTTAAGATGACAATCAAAAATAGCCATTACAATGAGCATCCAATGCGTCATTTGAAAGAGCTATGTAAGCTGACACTAAGTGTACACATTTTCACGCAAAGTAGAAGACCAAAATGAAAATGCTTTCCATGGTAAAACAACCAGATATAATTTCTACTTCATGTCAGACTGGATACATAGTAGTAGACATGAAAAAATGCTTTAAGTCATGCTCTTCATTGCAAATTAATGTAGATGCACAAGAAATTCAACTTGTTTGTAAATGGCTGCCAAGTCTCTGTCTCTCCTGCTCCACCAGTCACATCCTCTTGCAAGCTGTACTCCAGGAAAGGGTTACCAAAAGACAAAGAAAATGACAAGGAAGTTGTGAGCGATATCATTTGGATAAAATGCAACTAGACCTGAGGGTTGTTCAGCAAAATCCTCCAGCAGATTTGTTAGTATCAGTCCCCATCAAAGTGATAACTATAATAGCAACCATAGAGATGCTGATAATCTTAAGCTGGAGGCAAGGCAGGACAGAGAAGTCAGGATCTTACCTTATTTAGGACTATGGAGTAGAGTGCCAGCCATGTGAAAATGCTTGCAGATTCAACAAATGGTGAAAACCACAGGCCTGAGAGCAATCAGTATTCAGAATGATTAAATATTATTAAGTGGAAGAACCAAGTACAGCATTTCAAAACAGGACTCTACAGAAGGAAAGAGCATACACACATCGTGGTAGACCTGGGTGAAATTAAAGAACTATTTAAAGGCAAAACTAATCTGCTTCGGTGGGCAGCAGGATAATGGACAAGGGATTGGGTGGACCCTGGGAATGGAGAATGTCTTGCATCTAACCTTGGGGGCAATTGAAGGATTGTGGATGTGCATAAAGCCTCAGTGAGCTGTGCATTTCAGATACACCTCCTTGCTGGCTATTCATCATGTTTTTATAAAACAAAATATCTAAAAATACCAACATTTCCTTGTGATTTGTTATGTCCTTTCTAAGCTCTATAGGACCCCTCTCCTACTTCATTATGACTAAGCAGAGCAGATTTTCAACAATCTTTTGACTTTTATGAAGGTCAAGTTCCTTTGGGACACTATGGAAGGTTCTTTTTTGTTTTTTGTTTTTGGTTTATTATTTTAATGAGAGAGGGTTTCTCTGTGTAATATCCATATCTGTCTTTGAACTTACTCTGTAGACCAGGTTGGCCTCAAATTTACAGAGATTCTCATGCCCCTGCTTCCCATGTGCTGGGATGATTAAAAGCCACCACCTGGCTATATGGAAGGTTCTTGAACAAAGCTTTTTATTGTCATTCTTTCAGAAAAAAATGACAATTGACAAAAAGGTAGAGTGAAATCTATTCTTTTTCTTGTCTCCTTGACTGTATTTACTTAGCTGAATATCTGTTCTTATTTCTAGTTTGGAAAGTAGCTAGAAATAAAATCATAGGGTGTGGTTAGTGTTGTGTCCCATTATTATGAAAAAAGTCTAGTTTTGCTTTGTAAATGCTCAGTTACATTTCTGATGAATCCAGGAATATCTGAATTTATTATAAAATTTCAGGCATGTTGCAATGTACTATATTCAGTTAAGCATTGCTAAAGAGGTTGGATATTAACCTGATAAATAAATTCTGTCTCCTTTTTTAAAAAAAATAGCCATTACAGACACAGAAAAGTAAACATTTTTCTTAACTCTGATCTTAGGCAAAGTGTATATTTTAGGAAATTTATAAATGAAAACAATGATAATGTTTATTCCATGACTTGATTTTTTCAGTTCTTCCCTAACTCCCCTACCCCCTTACACACTGAATTTATATCTTCTTTTGTAATGGAAGAAAAGAATGAAGCTTTAGGAATAGCAGTAAACATTTCTGTGTTTTATGACACTATGTTGCCTTCAATGGTACTTATAGGTTTTTACCTAGAAAGACAATCTCACTATGTGAAAACAGTGGGAGTGTTACTTTAGGGAAAATCATATGAATATGTTGAGCAAAAGTAGGTCCTTAAATACTTAATGAGCTTTGGTCCTTCTACTTGACCACAAGGACCTAAAAGACAGAAGAATTTTTTTTACTTCTTTATATTTAGGAAAACAAGGAATATATTATTGTTTTGTAAAATCCTCTAATAAAAATATGTTCTTGATATGGGCAATTCCAAGTGAAAAGGAAGTAAAACTCCATTGTGTTTTAGTTAAAAAAAACTATTTAAACAAGCATAGCTCTTTACACAGAGCATTTAGGGGAACTGGAAGCTGGCAAAGGTGGTCAATATTTTAGGGAGATTGCATTTCTTTGTTTATATTTATAACTGAGACTTTGGGTCTTGTTTATAGAACATTTCTCCACAAGGCTCATTGATTCTCAGATTGCTGAATCACAAAGCAGCTGCTTCCATTAGAAGCACAGTTATTTTACTCACTACTCATTACCTCATAAGTACATAATTTCTCAGTCACAGTCTCCGACCCACAGTTCTTGCCCTTGAGGTCAGAACTAACAGGGCAGAACAGTGCTTCCTGTGACTTGCCCACCCAGATGTCAGTGCTTTGATGTCATCAGCCTCTGTGCATCATTTCCATGTCACTTATAAGAACAAGTTTTTCACAAGAAAGAAAAGAGATGTGGCTTAAGTCAGCTCTGGACATGCATTTCCCTAATATTTAAATGAGGACAAACAGAAGAAAATTTGTCACAAGATTGGTTGGGATGGTGACATGAGGATGGAGTAGAAAATGCCTCACAAAATTCTATTAAGTACTTTAGGATAAAGGTAATAGGAACAGTAGCCACATTGAAGACTGTTTAACTTGTATGGGCAATGTTCTCACAAGACTATGACTCACTTCCTTTTTCAGACATGATGACCTCATGGCAAATTTTTGAGTTGTGTCCTTTGTGATATGAATTTCTCAGCATGTGGCCTATGTCCATGTCAGATTGTCTGGCATTGTACTTATTTGCATAAAATGAAAGCATGCCCTGAATAAGTGTGCTCCTATTTTCTCTGTGGCCTAAAGGTCAGTGGCTGTCCCCATGGAAAGGAAGAATCCAAATGGCGCTGCCCTGCCCTGGCAGCCTGGAGTGACTGAAGTCCTTTCTGAGGAAAGCTGGAAGGGTGGTCCATATGAGAGCTTGACTTTGAATGGCAAAGGAGCCTGAGATAATCAAATCTAACCACTTTTAGGGGAAAGTGGGAACTATGAGAAAAAAGCTTGTAAATCAGAGGAATATTACATCTGCCACCCCAAAGCCTATGGCATTGTAGAATATACACAACAGGTTAAGCATCAATAGCTAGTGATTGCTGTTGCCTTTATTATTAATTTTGATATTAGTGTTTAACTCTTGGCATCATGTCCTTACCCAACAAATGTTACTACTTCCTTATAGGAGTGTAATAGCACCTACTCAATAGACATACTTTAATGAGAATTTTGATTCCAAATTTTGTAGGCAATAGTGATGGATGGCATGTACAAGGATTGCTACAGTGGCTCTTTGCTGTCAGGTTTCCCTGCACCCAGTAGACATTAGTGTTTATCTCCAAATCCCTTGATGCAAATATGCAAATATCCACATGTCATTTAGTTCCAACATGTGGAAACATCATGGAATGGAGGCTTTTGATAACCTGGGATTAAAAAAAAACTTCTATGGACACTTGTGGAAAAGTATTGCTATGTTTTTAGGGAATATAAAACTATACTGAAAAATATAAGGAGAAAAGGGCTAAATGTCCTAACCCTTCAAAGTTTTTAGAAAAAAATATTCCATAAAGCAGAATGTGTCATTGTTATCAATTATTGATCACTTCTTGAAAGTTCGTATTTTAAACATCCTTGAGGCTTCTGTGCAATGTGGGCTCATGGAAAGGGCAATGGTAAAATAAAAAACATGATAAATACAATTGATACTCACTGATTTCATGTTACTAACAAAATAACCTCCATTAATGAACATATAAAATGCCTTTTAAAAGGGACTAAAATTATCTCCTTAGATTCTCAAAAGTGTGTTTCTTCCCATGGAGATTTTCTGTGAACCAAAATAGCGCATACTAATAGTTATCATTTACAGAGGGCCCACTATGTAATGATGCTTTTTATTTCTAGTCCCTATGGCAACCTTGCAAGGAAGATTTCATTATCCCTATGCTCCTGATGAGGAAATTGAGCTTGAGAAGGATCAAATAATTGTCCCAGGAAAATTTCACACACCACAAAAGATAAGTGTTATGTCTGTAATGCCTTAGCTGTAATCTGACCAGGTCCCTTCCCAGTCTGCCCATAATGACAGCATTAATATATCCTTTTGAAAAACCTAGTCATGTGTATTATATTCAAGTACTGTGTGTTTACCCTTAAAGTATGAGAAAAGTAAGAATGTGGATTTTTGAGTGCAGTTACTCATGATAATGAGTGATTTTTGATGTTTTTGTTTTAAAAAAGCTTTTAAGACAAAACTATGCTAATAACTGAGAATAAAAACAGAACACACTTCCTTTCCCTTAAATATTTACATCTTATAGAATGTTGGCACTCTTTCCTCTTCCGTTCCAGCTCAACAATGTCTACAGCTCAACAATGCTTTCTCAATAGTGATTCTAAGCAATCTCTAAATATTGGCTAAATGCATGCAAATAAAACTCATTTGCTACTCCTTTCAAGTAAGGCTTCTTAAACTTTTCTACCCAGCACCTCTATTCACCTGAGAAAAGTTTTTGTCCTTAATATAAAGCATATAAAACAGATTTACATACAAACCAGTTATTGATAATAAATCATGTACTTACTTTTAAATAATGCTTTGATATTTGTGCAACTTACCATTTATTAAAGATGAACAAATTTTCATATTAGTGAGAAGGACAGTTTTACATAAATAACTAAATCTTGGCTGAATATTTGCTATTGCAGGGATCTTTAGTGTTTTCAAAGTTGATCAATAAATTTTATTTTCTAATCAACAATGCTGAGAATACCTCATCGCACAAATATATAGCACAAAATGAGAGGCTTATGCTTAGAGACTTTCTGTTGCTGTAATAAATATCATGACCAAAATCAATTTGAGAGAATAAAAGATTCATTTCAGTTTGTAATTCCAAGTCACAGTCTACCTCTGAGGGAAGTCAAGACAGGAACTCATGCAGAAACTGAAGCAAAATCCCTGGAGCATGTTGCTTACTGACTCATATTCTAAGTTCTGCTCAACTAGTTTTCTGATAAAATAAGGACCAGCTGCCTAGAGATGATACTGCGCATGGTGGGCAGGGCCTCCCATGTCATTTGTCCATCAAGATATCTCTCGTAGATGTGACTACAGGTCAATCTGGTTTGGGCAGTCTCCCAACTGAGATTCTGTCAGATGGCACTAGGCTGAGTCAAGTTAACAGTTGAAGCTACTACGGACAGGAGATAATCTTAGTTAGGATTTCTATTGCTGTACAGAAACACCATTACCAAAAGCAACATAGGAAGGAAAAAGTAATTTTTTTTTTTACATTTCCACATCAATTTATTGTCTAAGGGAGTTAGGGTAGGAACTCAAGTAGGGCAGGAAGCTGGAGGCAGGAGCTGATACAGAGGGCATAGAGGTATGCTCTTACTAACTTGCTCCTTTCTTCATGGTTTGTTCCATATGGCTTGCTAGCTTGCTTTCTTCTAGAATCCAGGACCATCAACCAAGTATCAGTCCATTGTGTACCACCCACAATGGACTGGCCCCTCTTATATCAATCACTAATTAAGGAAATGCTGTATAGGTTTACCTACAGCCCAATGTAATGGGGACAGTTTCTTCAATTGAGGTTCCTTCCTCTCATTATGATTTATAGCTCATATTAAGTTAACATAAAACTAACCAGTATAAGAGTCATTTCAGAAAGTGTTGGAAATTCTATCTTTTTTTTTTTCTCAGTAGCTGATGATTTTTTTTAATAATTTATTTTTTATTTCTTCAAGTTACATCTCAATCACAACCCCTCCCTACTCCCCCCTCCAGTTCCACCCTTCCACCCTCCTCCCCCTCAACCCCCCCATCCTCTTCCCTTCTTTTTTTTTTAGTTTAAGGTATTTCTTCCCCCCCTAACAGCTCTCCCTTTCAGTCCAAAAAATGGTTCTTTTTCTTATAACTATAAATACAATAAAAAACAACAGAAATAAATAGGCCACAATTATAAGAGTTATATGGCTTAGCATACATTCCCAATGTCCAGTCCATATGTATTTGGCACCTGACTTTAACATTCTACTAGCTAACCATCTCCATGAGTTTAAAGTTCTATACCTAACTCAGCTTTCATACTAACTTGCCTCACAATTTTAAAAATATCTTCTTAGATCCAGAACACCCTCTTGATTCCTAAACAACTCGAAATTTAACTATGAGACTCTAGCTATCTATTCTTCAACCACCTCAGAGACCTGAGAGGGATAAATATATCTGATTATATAGGAAGTGCAGGGCCTGCAGCTTCCAAAACTAAGAAATGACATTGGGGAAGAATACACCATTAATCCCAACACACTAGAGACAGAAACAGGCAGATCTCAGAGCTCAAGGTCAGCCTGATACAAAACAAGCTCTAAACAGAGAAAAACTTTGATCCAGGGGTGGAGGAGCACATCTTTAATCCCATCAGTTGGGAACCACATGTCTTTGATCCCAAAACTTAGAATGCAGAGACAGGCACATAGGATTTGGAAAGATTTAAGTTTAAAAGCTACTTACAAAAGGCAGGCTGCAATTCAAACAAATTGTCCTTTGAGATCTCAAAACATACACACTAAAGGTTTGTTTAGCTCCAAAATATCAAAATAATTTCTTCTTTAATCCGGATTGAAAGGTAATACTTTATATATTGTCAAAAAACCAAATTTGCTCCAGGAAAAATATTACCTGACCCCCCCCACCCAAAAAAAGGTAATTGTCCCAGAGTTAGGATTAGGGCAGGGCTCTGTTTTTATCTTTCCAGGAGATTTAAAGCATCCATTCAAGGAATCCAGGGACAACTGGACAATGGAAACCTCAGCAGAAAACAGATCAGACACCAAAGAAGACGAGTGGCCCAGATGATCCAGCCTTGCAGACTTCTTCAATAGCAGTTTTCTCAAAAGTCTACAACCACAACAACTCAAAATCGCTAAGATCGTTCAGCTCCACAGACTACTCCAGCCAGATCTTCAGTAAAGTTCTGAAGATCAGCTTCTGTCTATGAACTTCTTAGGACATCTAAATAGCTGAGCACAAAAGGACTGAACATCAAATGATTCTATTAACATTTTTAACCATTTTTCCATTCTTATTTGGGCCCCAAACAGGTTTAGTACATCCCAAATCAGCAGGAAGTCATTTTAAGAGAACAACGTCCTATCCCCAGAAGGTGGGGAGGGTGTTCCCCCCCTCCCTTTGGTTATTTGACAGATAATAGAAAATTTTGTTATTTAGGGGAAAAGACTACAAGCTGTTAAATGGTCTTGTTAAATGGGTTTTGGAGGTTAGACCCAGGGACTTCTCTCTTTTTCTTTTCTGTATCCTTCTTTCTCTCCTATGTAGGAGTGAACAGACTTGAGAAAAATGGGACATAGACATAGTATAGGAAAGATCAAGAAAAAAGGACAGATTATTGAATATGGCCTTATACCTTTGTATACTGATACAAAATTAATATTTGGCTAAATTGGTATTGATCATTGTATATTAATGCAAAATTAAGATTGTATAGGGCTACATCAGTATTGATCTTTGTATATTGATACAAAATTAAGATTATATTTGGCCACAGTGGTATTGACCCTTGTATATTGATGTAAAATTAAGATTGTATTGGGCTACATCGGTATTGATCTTTGTATATTGATACAAAATTAAGAGTATATTTGGCCACATTGGTATTGATCTTTGTATATTGATACAAAATTAAGGGTAACGCTTCTTAAAGGTATTGTTCGTAGTAATACTTAAAAATGAAATGTCAAGTTTTGACCTCTTGCTACCAACCGACATAAACTGTTTAGGATAATTAAGAAATGGAAACTAATAGTCATGAAAACGTGTCATTTTGTTAGTTACTATGACAGTCTATCACAGTTATTTTCTAAGCTACTCAGTAATCAAGTTGCTAAGAGACAAGCAATATTTGCTTATCTAAATATAAGAGATAGATAGGGCATCTTCAAAAACCTCAAGAGATCTGCAGAATATGGCATTCAAAGATGTTTTCTTAACTTAAGATTTTTTGATATCGAGACATGTCAGCTCCTGACAGCACCCCCTATTCTACTCCAAGTAGAAGATGAACATTGAAGAATCTCCAGTAGGAGATGATTGAATTGGTGGTAAGCCTTTCTCTTGGCAAGAAAAACCCCTTGCTTCAACTGTAGACAGACTTCTGTCCAAAAAGGACAAAACTCTGAAGCAGGTAAGTTGATAGCCTAGACAGGGTAGGTAAGTCCTTCATAATTCCTGCTCTACAATCAATGTCTGTCAGAGAAACGGGGCCAAATGGCTGAAGATTGATGCTGTAATGTATGGAGAGAAAATGGGAACTGTCCAGGCAGCCACTGGAAATTCTATCTTAACCATAAACCAAAAGTCATTTAATAATTTTATTTTAAGTGAAACTTAACTCAGCAACTCAAATCAGCTATTTTTTAAATTGAGCTTTGAAGCACAATATGGTTCAAATATATACTAATTTTATACCTACTAGGGAACAATAGTAAGAAAATATTAACAATTTTATGTAAGTAAACTATTATGTTTCTCTAGTACAATTTGTAACATATAGTAGAGTCAAGTCTGAGTTAATATATCTCAGGCAATATTCATTAGCATTGGGTGTTGCACAATGCAAAGAGTGATCATTGTGTGTTCTGGACTGATGCTATAATGAAGCTACACAGATAGGCACTTCTGAAAACACCTCAGATTCATTACATGTTTGATTTTGGATTAATTTTTGGTCATTGCATATTCAGATATGCTTTACTGTTGTCAAATTTTTCAACCCCTACCTTCACCTGACCTCATGTGATGTCATGACCCGTAGTGTAAGAATCTGATTTTTAGAGGAAATACACACACACATATAAGCACATGAATATATGTACATAAACACATTCACACATACAAGCACATGCATACATAAACACACACATACACACACATTTACACACACATATATGAGTCATGTAGCATCCTGCAGTAGTCTTGATGGGACTGTGAGTAGCTGTGATTCAGATACTATGGATTTCTGTCTATACTAGAAGGGGAAAGTTGGCTGTTCCAGTTCTGGATAATAGAACAGATCATTAGGAAATCATTACATTGATATTTTTAAAAAGAGTTATTTATTTTTATGTGCTTGAATATTTTGCCTGCATGTACATAATTGTTTATAAGTCTGCATGTATTATTGGTATACACAGAGGTCAGAATAGGGTACCATTTCTACTAGAACTGGAGTTAGGAATGGTTGTCATCCACTATATGTGTGCTGGGGTCCTCTGAGTCCACTGCAAGAGCATCAAATTATTTTCATCTGTGGGTTATCTCTCCAGATTTAAGACTCTTAATATTAAGGATGGGTAGGGAAAAAACAAGGAATGAGGTTTAGGGAAGGAATCAAGAATGGAGTAATTTGCATGTTCTCCTTGGAAGTTTAGAATCCGCTATATGAATGAGATATTTTAAGGATCTGGAGGACTTCACAAAAGGAATCAGTCAGAGAAGCATTTTAAATGGGCTTCCAGTAGTGGGACTGGATTACATTCAGGTAAGTTGTTTGCCTCAAGTGTCCAATGGAGATCCCTAAATAACCCAGGCTGATGGTAGGACAGAAGTTCACTCTCTGAAAACTGATAGCAAGATCCCATTTCTGAGGACAACTTCCATACAGCTCATTGAATATAGAGAAGCCAAGATGGTGCCTACATGGAGACTTGACCCCTACACTAAAGTCACTTTGTCATGAGAAGGTACTCTGTAGGGTAAGTAAAGAGAAACCTAGACACCAACCCAGCCACAAAGTCCTTGACTATAATTTGTCCTGTCTGAAAGAAGTGCTGGGGCAGTAGTGGTGGAGAAATTGTGGGAGTGGACAACCAAGGTTTGGTTTCACTTGAAGCCCACTCCAGGAGACAAAGTCCATACCCTACACTAGAGCCAAACAACATGACTGGACAAAACAAAATAAAAAATAAACAAGGATAGATCAGTGAAATGATTCATTATGACACTCTGTTATACTCATAGATAGTGCCTTGTCCTGTCTTCACTAGAGATGCTTCCTCTGGCAGCAGATGGGAGTGTGTACAGGGACCAATGAACAGATGTAATGAAGAGAGAGAGCAAGTCTTTTTTTTTTCCTTTTTAATGTTTATTTATTACTTCATTACATCTCCAACACAGTGACCTCTTTATACCCCTCCCGGTCCAATCCTCCCACCCTCTTCCCCCTGAAACCGAACTTTTAAATTACTATTCAACATTCATTTATTTATTACTAAATTCACTTATAACAAACACCAACAATTTCTTAACTATTAATCCTATAAATTCCTACAACCCCTTTAACCTATCCACTAAACCTATTGATAATTATAACAACTACTTTCATAACCTTTTAGAATGATACAGTCTCTGGGGCAGGTCCTCAGTCGTCAGGAACACAGTCTTTGTTGTAGATTCTTTAACGCACTTAGCAGTCCTTTTTCTGGATCTCTCAGATGCAGGTTCGTCAGGGTAAGTTGGTTATTGCAGTCTCACCTTAAATAAGGCTTCATGCTTTCTTCTCTGTGGGAGACCCCAGCCGTCTGCAGGCCAACTTACTTCTTTTGAATCAGGAACTCAGCTGCTCTGCCTCAGTCCTTAAAGCCAGGCCCAGTTTCCCCTAGGCCACTGATCGGACAGATCAAACCCCTCCAGGCAAAAGCTGAGCCACAGGGTCCAGTCCTTGGCCTTTTGGTGTCTTGCTCAGGCTTTCTTTGCTCACCGGCTTCTTTCTGCTTCAGGGAGAGAGCTGGCCATCAACGGCCAGCCCTTTTTTCAGCAGGACTCTTGGAGCTCTCTAACATCAGGGCCCTCTTCTCTTCTGGGCTCCATGCACTGTCCTCAAATAGGAGGAACTCTGTTTCAGCTTAATTTGGGCTCTGCCCACTTAGCAGCTGAAAACAATGTCAGGCCAGATACTTTGTTTCTTCAATTCTATTGAGTCTTTCCTGTTTTTCCTGACTTCAACCTTGTTTTTCAGTCTATTAAGTCTTTCCTGTTTTTGCTGACTTCATGCTGATAATGCTCTTCATGCCCCGAATTAAGAGACAGTATCAGAAACTCCAATATATTTTCTAAATCTAATTTATCTAACCTCTACATCCCACTCTCCCTCCTATCCTACTCCACCTGAGATGGGTGTCCCTACATATCAGCCCCCTCCCCAACAGTTCATCAGTCATATGAGGACTAAGAACTTTCTCATGCACTTGGGACCTACAAGGCAACTCCACTACAGCAAAGTGTCCCACTAACAGGTAACAAAATCTATGTTCCTATTCCTTTTGGGGTATGGTTGTAGGATAGTTATCCTGTACTATAAGTCTAAAATCCAATTATAAGTGAATAGATGCCATGTGCATGTTTCTGAGACTGGGTTAGCTCACTTAAGATTATCTTTTCTAGTTCCATCCATTTGGCTGCAAATTGCATGATTTCCTTGTTTTTGATAGCTGAGTAGTATGCCATTGTTTAAATGTATCACAGGTTTTTTTAATCTGTTCTTCGGTTGAGGGACATCTGGGTTGTTTCCAGTTTCTAGCTATTACAAATAAGGCTGCTATGAACATAGATGAGGAAATGTCCTTGTGGTTTGGTGAGGAATCTTTTGGATGTATACATAGAAGTGGTATGGCTGGGTCTTGAGGTAGAGCTATTCCAAGTTTTCTAAAATATTGTCACACTGATTTCCACAGTGGTTGTACAAGTTTGCACTCCCACCAGCAATTGAGGAGTGTCCTCTTTCTTCACAACCTTGCTAGCATGAGCTGTCATTTGAGGTTTTGATCTTAGCCATTCTGACAGGTGTGAGAAGGAATCTTAGAATTGTCTTGAGATGCATTTCTCTGATGATTAAGGATGCTGAGTATTTCTTCAAGTGTCTCTCAGACACTAGAGATTCCTCCTTTGTGAGTTTTCTGTTTAGCTCTCTACCCCCTTTTTTTGGATTGGATTATTTGGTTTCTTGTCATTTAATTTCTTGAGTTCTTTGTAAATTATGGATATTAGCCCTCTGTCAGATGTGGGGTTGGTGAAGATTTTTTCCCAATCTGTTGGTTGCCATTTTGTTCAAATGACAGTGTCCTTTGCCTTACAGAAGCTTTTCAGTTTCATGAGGTCCCATTTATTGACTGTTGGTCTTAGATCCTGAGCTGTTGGTGTTCTGTTCATAAAGTTGTCACCTGTGCCAATGAGTTTGAGGTTTTCCCCACTTTCTCTTCTATTAGATTTAGTGTGTTGAACTTTATGTTAAGGTCTTTGGTCCACTTGGACTTAAGTTTTGTGCAAGGTGGTAAGTATGCGACTTTTTGCATTCTTTTACATGTCGACATCCAGTTAGACCAGCACCATTTGTTGAAGATGTTGTCCTTTTTCTATTGTATGGTTTTGGCTTCTTTGTGATAAGTTAAGTGGCCATAGGTATGTGGGTTCATTTCTGGGTCTTCAATTCGATTCCATTGATCAACTGGTCCCTTTCTGTATCAGTCATGTTGTTTTTATTACTATTGCTCTGTAATATAGCTTGAAATCAGAGATGATGTTACCTACAGATTTTTTTTATTTAGCTATTCTGTGTTTTTTGTACTTCCATATGAAGTTTAGAATTGCTCTTTCAAGGTCTGTAAAAAACTGTATTGATATTTTGATAGGAATTGCATTGAATCCGTATATTGCTTTTGGAAGGATGGTCATTTTTAATATGTTGATCCTACCTATCCATGAACATGGGAGCTTTTTCCATCTTCTGATGTCTTCTTCAATTTCTTTCTTCAAGGATTTGAAGTTCTTGTCATACAGGTCTTTCACTTGCTTGGTTAGAGTTACTCCCAGGTATTTTATATTTTTTGTGGCTATTGTGAAGGGTGTTATTTCCCTAATTTCTTTCTCAACCCATTTATCTTTTGTATAAAGAAAGGATTCTGGAGGGGGGCCAAGATGGCGGCGAACTGCACGGACGCATTTTGAATGTGGGAGAGAAGAGCCATAGAAAACACAGAGTTGTGGGACACTGTACAAAAACCGGAGGGTCTGGCCCCTCCAGGAAAATGCACAGCTCCCAAGGGACTGTTAAAAGTCCCAGGGCAAGGCTTTCCCCCCATCTCTCACAGACACAGAAGCCACTAAATCCGGGATTCGGGAACTCCCATTTGGAGAGGCGCCTGGTAAGATCGATCCCAACACACAGCAGGCAGAATCAAAGGCCACATGGCGATCACCCACTAACCTACTGGGCTTCCGAAACCTCAGGAAGACCTTATAACTATTTAGGAAATTTTGTAGAATAGTTGAAGTCTTAACAAGGAAGAAAAAGGGCGCTCAGAGGGTGATCCGCAGCTGCTCGAGCTGGAGCGGAAGGTGGGCGGGCAGAGCAGTTGGGGAGGGAAACGGGTGCTGGCGGGTGGGGCTGTTGCCCGGAGCACCCACCGCAAAGCAGCTAGGGCGGGAGGCCAGCTCTGGCGGTGGGAGGAGCCGAGGCTCCGCCCACCCATGGCAAGGCAGCTAGGGAAGGAGGCTGGTTCAGAAGGCGGGAGGGTCCGAAGCTCCGCCCACCCAAGGGGGAGCAGATAGGGAGGGAAGTGGCCAGGCCTGTGGCGGAGAAGCCTAGTGGGTAACCAGAAGCCAGGGGACCATACCTGTATTCGGGTAAACCCAGACACATTAGGTGTGGAGCTGGGCCCTGTCAGCCTCCGTGAGGACAAACAAAGCCCACAAAATCTGTGCCTGGGCAAACATGTCCATACCATTAGAACCATTGAAGGCTGATCACTCAGTGTGCAAAATAGAGAAGTCTGAACTGGGAGCAGTGTAACAATCCTGGACCATTACTCACTACCTAGGAATAGGCTGTACCAGCTCACAACGATTCAGGCTATTAAAACCACAGTGACCCTGAGATCACCCTATAAGCAAGGACAGATAGCCAAGCAATTCGACTCCTTCACCAAAGCATCCCCTGTGGATCCAAACACAGAAAACGACAAGAACAGATAGCTAAACACACACACATGGCCAAAGGTCCAAGAAAAAATAGAAATCAAGGAAATATGACTCCAGCAAAGCAGAATTATCCTAGCTCATCCAATTCGGATGACCTCACACCAACAGTAACACATGAAAACGATGACAATTCTGCATTATGGAAAGTGATAGAGTCCCTTCAAGAAGAACTTAAATCTATGAAGGTATTCAAAGAAGCCACAATTTTACAAGCCAAAACAATGAACAATACCATTAAAGAACTCCAAGCCAAGGTGACAGAGCTTGAACAGGAAAAAGACAAAGCAATGAAAGATTTTCAGACAAAAACAAGTAAGCTGGAGAAGGAAATGTACAAAACGAACAATACCATACAAGACATGAAAATAGAAATATAAACAATAAAGAAAACACAGTCAGAGTTAAAAGAGGAAGTGGAGAACCAAGGGAAGAGAACAGGAACTATGGATGCAAGTATCAACAATAGGATGCAAGAGATGGAAGACAGGATCTCAGGCATGGAAGATTAGATGGAAGAAATCAGTACAACATCCAAAGAAAATGAGAAGGCTAAAAAATCTCTCACCCACAACATCCAAGAAATTAAGGACTCAATGAAAAGACGGAACCTAAGAATCATAGGCATAGAGGAAAGAGAAGACTCCCGACTCCAAGGTCCAGGAAATATCTTCAACAAAGTCATAGAAGAAAACTTCCCAAACCTGAAAAAAAGAGATGCCAATAAAAATCCTAGAGGCTTACAGAACACCGAACAGATTAGATCAGAAAAGAAACTCCTCTCGCCACATAATAATTGAAACACCAAATGTACAGAACAAAGAAAGGATATTAAAAGCTGTAAGAGAAAAAGGCCAAGTCACATACAATGGCAGACCCATCAGAATTACACCTGACTTCTCCTCAGAAACTTTAAAAGCTAGAAGGGCATGGACAGATAACCTACAAGTCCTGAGAGATCATAGGTGCCCAGCCAGACTACTATACCCAGAAAAACTCTCTATCAACATAGATGGAGAAAACAAGATATTCCATGACAAAATCAAATTTAAACAATATCTCCCCACAAACCCAGCCCTACAGAAAATCCTAGAAGGAAAATTCCATCCCAGAGAAGAAAACTTCACCCAAGAAAACAAAGGGAATAGAAAACCCCTCAGCAACTAAACCAAAAGAGACACAGGACTATCACCTATACAAAACTAATGGGAAGCAACAACCCCAGGTCACTAATATCCATCAACATCAATGGTCTCAACTCCCCAATAAAAAGACACAGGTTTACAGAGTGGATCCGCAAGCAAGACCCATCCCTTTGCTGCATACAAGAAACACATGTCACTACCAGAGATAGTCACTACCTCAGAGTAAAGGGCTGCGAAAAGGTTTTCCAAGCAAATGGACCCAGGAAGCAAGCTGGAGTAGCCATCCTAATATCAAACAAAACAGGCTTCCAACTGAAATTAATGAAAAAAGACAAAGAAGGGCATTATATACTCATTAAAGGGAATATTCATCAAGAGGAAATCTCAATACTGAACATCGATGCCCCAAATACAAACACAACACATTAGTAGTGGGAGACTTCAACACCCCACTCACAACAATGGACAGATCATCAAGACTGAGGCCAAACAGAGAAATATTGAGTCTAACAGAGATCATGAAACAAATGGACCTAACAGACATCTACAGAACGTTTCATCCAAACACAAAGGAATACACCTTTTTCTCAGCACCCCACGGAATCTTCTCCAAAATTGACCACATAGTTGGACACAAAGATAGTCTCAATAGATACAAGGAGGGAGCGGGCCAAGATGGCAGCGACCTACACTGACGCATTTTGAACGTGGGAAAAAAAGAGCCATAAAAAACACAGAGTTATTGGGCACTGTGCAAAAACCGGAGGGGCTAGACGCCCCCCCCCCTGGGAACACTCACAGCTCCCAAGGGACTGTTAAAAGTCCCAGGGCAAGGCTCTCCCCATCTCTCACAGCCACTAAACCCAGGATTCGGGAACTCCCATTTGGAGAGGCACCTGGTAAGATCGATCCCAACTTACAGCAGGCAGAATCAGGGTCCACTTGGCCATAGATCGCTGGCCTATTGGGCTCCCCACACATCAGGTTGAACTTATACCCACTTAAAAAATTTTGCGAGATAGTGGAAGGCTTAGCAAGGAACAAACAGGGGGCTCAACAGGTGGTCCACAGCCGCTCGTGAAGCGGAGGGCGGGAGGTTCCGAGAGAGCGTGGGAAGCTGGGAACACAAAGGCGGGAGGGAGGGGCTGAATCCCGCACACTCACGAGGTAGCGCAGCTGGGGAGGGAGCACGGCTGGCAGGGCCAAATCCCCTCGAACCCACGGCAGGTCATCTGGGGAGAGAGACAGGAGTGGGCGGGGCCAGGGATCTGTGCACCCACGGCTGAGGTGCTGGGACGAGAGGTCCACTCAGGCAGCCGGAGGATCCGGGGCTTGGGGTACCCACGGGACCCGTGGCGGCGCAGACAGGAAGGGAATCAGGCACAGAGTCCAGCCCTGTGGCGAGAAGCCTAGAGAGAAACCAGAAATCGGGTCCATAGCTGTATCCTGGAAAATCCAGACATATTAGGTGTGGAGCCAGACCCTGTCAACCTCCGTGACGACAAACAAAGCCCACAGAATCTGTGCCTGGGCAAACAGGCCCATACTATCAGAACCATTACAGGCTGATAACTCAGAGTGCAACATAGGGAAGTCTGCATTGGGAGCAGTGAAACAATCCTGGTCCATTACTTACAACCTGGGAATAGGCTGCACCAGCTCACAGTGCCTCAGGCGATTAAAACCACAGTGACCTTGAAATCCCCATGTAAGCAATGAGAGATAGCCAAGTAACTCGTCCCCTGCACCAAGTCATCCACTGTGGTTCCAAGCACAGAAAACAGACAGCTAAATGCATCCAGTGGCGAAAGGTCAAAAAAAAAAATAGAAATCAAGGAATTATGACTCCAACAAAGCAGAATCATCCTAGCTCATCCAATTCGGATGACCACACACCAACAGAAACACATGAAAACGTTGACAATTCTGCATTATGGAAAGTGATAGAGTCGCTGCAAGAAGAACTTAAATCTATGAAGGAATTCAAAGAAGCCACAATTCTACAAATCAAAACAAGGAACAACACCATTAAAGAGCTCCAAGCCAAGGTGACAGAGCTTGAACAGGAAAATGAAAAAGCAATGAAAGATTTTCATACAAAAACAAGCAAGCTGGAGAAGGAAATGTACAAAATGAACAAAACCATACAAGACATGAAAATAGAAATAGAAACAATAAAGAAAACACAGTCAGAGTTAAAAGAGGAAGTGGAGAACCAAGGGAAGAGAACAGGAACTACGGATGTGAGTATCAACAATAGGATGCAAGAGATGGAAGACAGGATCTCAGGCATGGAGGATTCAGTGGAAGAAATCAGTACAACATCCAAAGAAAATGAGAAGGCTAAAAAATCTCTCACCCACGACATCCAAGAAATCAGGGACTCAATGAAAAGATGGAACCTAAGAATTATAGGTATAGAAGAAAGAGAGGACTCCCGACTCCAAGGTCCAGGAAATATCTTCAACAAAATCATAGAGGAAAACTTCCCAACCCTGAAAAAAGAGATGCCAATAAAAATCCAAGAGGCTTACAGAACACCAAACAGATTAGACCAGAAAAGAAACTCCTCTCGCCACATAATAATTGAAACGCCAAATGTACAGAACAAAGAAAGAATATTAAAAGCTGTAAGAGAAAAAGGTCAAGTCACATACAATGACAGACCCGTCAGAATTACACCTGACTTCTCCCCAGAAACGTTAAAAGCTAGAAGGGCCTGGACAGATATACTACAAGTCCTGAGAGATCATAGGTGCCCAGCCAGACTACTATACCCACCAAAACTCTCTATCAACATAGATGGAGAAAACAAGATATTCCATGACAAAATCAAATTTAAACAATATCTCCCCACCAACCCAGCCCTTCAGAAAATCCTAGAAGGAAAATCCCAACCCAGAGAAGAAAACTCCACACAAGAAAACAAAGGGAATAGAAAACCCCTCAGCAACTAAACCAAAGGAGGCACAGGACCACCACCTATACCAAACTAATGGGAAATAACAACCCCAGGTCACTAATATCCATCAACATCAATGGACTCAACTCCCCAATAAAAAGACATAGGTTTACAGAGTGGATCTGCAAGCAAGACCCTTCCTTATGCTGTATACAAGAGACACATCTAACTACGAAAGATAGACACTGCCTCAGAGTAAAGGGCTGGGAAAAGGTTTTCCAAGCAAATGGACCCAGGAAGCAAGCTGGAGTAGCCATCCTAATATCAAACAAAACAGAATTCCAGCTGAAGTTAATGAAGAAAGACAAAGAAGGGCACTATATACTCATTAAAGGGAATATTCATCAAGAGGAAATTTCAATACTGAACATCTATGCCCCAAATACAAAGGCACCTACTTTCGTAAAAGAAACACTTCTAAAACTTAAAGCGCACGTCGATCACAACACATTAGTAGTGGGAGACTTCAACACCCCACTCACAGCAAAGGACAGATCATCAAGACAGAAGACAAACAGAGAAATATTGAGTCTAACAGAGATCATGAAACAAATGGACCTAACAGATATCTACAGAACGTTTCACCCAAACACAAAGGAATACACCTTTTTCTCAGCACCCCACGGAACCTTCTCCAAAATCGACCACATAATTGGTCACAAGGATAGTCTCAATAGGTACAAGAAAATTGAAATAACACCTTGTATCTTATCAGACCACCACTGAATAAAGTTGGTCTTCAACAGCAAAAGAATCAACAGAGAGCCTACACACACATGGAAATTGAACAGCTCCTTACTGGATGACCACTGGGTCAGGGAAGAAATAAAGAAGGAAATCAAAGGGTTCTTAAAATCCAACAACAATAAAGACACAACATACCCAAACCTATGGGATACATTGAAAGCTGTGCTACGAGGAAAGTTCATAGCACTAAGTGCTTTCAAAAAGAAAATTGTGACAGCTCATATTAGTGAACTAACAGCTAAGCTGGGTGAATTGGAAAAAAAAGAAACAAACACTCCCAAGAAGAGCAGAAGACAGGAAATCATCAAGCATAGAGCTGAAATCAACAACTTAGAATCAAAAAGAACTATACAAAGAATCAATGAAACCAAGAGTTGGTTCTTTGAGAAAATCAACAAAATAGACAGACCCCTAGCCAAATTAACTAAAAGGCAAAGGAAAAGAACACAAATCAACAAAATCAGTAATGAAAAGGGAGAAATAACAACAGACATTGAGGAGATCCAGAAAATATTCGGGCATTACTTTAAAAATCTATATTCCACTAAATTTAAAAACCTAAGCGAAATGGACAATTTCCTCAATAAATTCCACCTACCTAAACTAAATCAAAATCAGATTAACAGCTTAAACAGCCCAATAACACCTAAGGAAATAGAAACAGTCATTAATAATCTCCCAACCAAAAAAAGCCCAGGGCCAGATGGCTTTAGCACGGAATTCTACCGGACCTTCAAAGAGGAACTAACACCATTACTTTTCAAACTCTTCCACCACATAGAAACAGAAAGATCACTGCCAAACTCATTCTATGAGGCCACTGTCATTCTGATTCCTAAACCACACAAAGACCCAACAAAGAAAGAGAACTTCAGACCAATCTCCCTCATGAACATAGATGCAAAGATACTTAATAAAATACTAGCAAACCGAATTCAAGAACACATCAAAAGTATCGTACACCATGATCAAGTAGGCTTCATCCCTGGAATGCAGTGATGGTTCAGTATACGAAAGTCTATCAATGTAATTCACCACATAAACAAGATGAAAGAAAAAAAAACACATGATAATCTCGCTAGATGCAGAAAAAGTATTTGACAAAATCCAACACCCCTTCATGCTAAAAGTTCTGGAGAGAACGGGCATACAAGGACCATACGTAGAAATAATAAAGGCAATATACAGCAAGCCAGTAGCCAACATCAAATTAAATGGAGAGAAGCTTGAAGCATTTCCTCTAAACTCAGGGATAAGACAAGGATGTACACTTTCACCATATATCTTCAATATAGTACTTGAAGTCCTTGCTAGAGCAATAAGACAACTAAAGGAAATCAAAGGGATAAACATTGGAAATGAAGAAGTCAAATTATCCCTATTTGCAGATGATATGTTAGTATATATAAGCGACCCCAAAAACTCCACCAAAGAACACTTACAGCTGATAAACAATTTCAGCAAGGTGGCTGGATACAAAATTAACTCAAAAAAATCAGAAGCCCTTCTTTATACAACAAACAAATATACCAAGAAAGAAATAAGGGAAACAACCCCCTTCACAATAGCCACAACCAACATAAAATACCTGGGGGTAACTCTAACCAAGCATGTAAAGGATCTATATAACAAGAACTTCAAGCCCCTGAAGAAAGAAATGGAAGAGGCCTTTAGAAGATGGAAAGATCTCCCATGCTCATGGATAGGTAAGATCAACAGAATAAAAATGGCTATCCTACCAAAAGAAATATATAGATTTAATGCAATTCCTATCAAAATACCAACACAATTCTTTACAGACCTGGAAAAAGCTATTCTCAACCTCATATGGAACAACAAAAAGCCCAGAATAGCTAAATCAATCCTGTCCAATGAAAAAACATCTGGAGGTATCACCATCCCAGATTTCAAGCTGTACTACAGAGCAACCGTAATAAAAACAGCATGGTACTGGTATAGAAACAGACCAGTGGATCAATGGAATCGAATTAAAGACCCAAACATGGATCCACACACCTATGGCCAACTAATCTTTGACAAAGAAACCAAAACCGCACAATGGAAGAAGGACAGCATCTTCAACAAATGGTGCTGTTCCAAATGGATGTCCGCTTGTAAAAGAATGAAATTAGACCCATACCTATCACCTTGTACAAAACTTAATTCCAAGTGGATCAAAGACCTTAACATAAGGCCAGCCACACTAAAGATACTAGAAGAAAAATTAGGAGAAACCCTCGAACTCATTGGCATAGGTGACAACTTCCTGAACAAAACACCAACAGCTCAGGACCTGAGATCAACAATCAATAAATGGGACCTCATGAAACTGAAAAGCTTCTGTAAAGCAAAGGACACTGTCATTCGAAAAAAAGGCAACCAACAGACTGGGAGACAATCTTCACCAACCCCACATCTGATAGAGGGCTACTATCTAAAATCTACAAAGAACTCAAGAAACTAAATGCCAAGAAACCAAATAATCCAATCAAAAAATGGGAGATGGAGCTAAATAGAGAATTCACAAAGGAGGAATCCCTAAGGGCTGACAGACACCTGAAGAAATGTTCAACATCCTTAATCATCAGAGAAATGCAACTCAAGACGACCCTGATATTCCACCTAACACCTGTTAGAATGGCTAAGATAAAGAGCTCAAATGACAGCACATGCTGGTGTGGGTGTGGAGAAAGGGGAACCCTACTCCATTGCTGGTGGGAGTGCAGGCTTGTGCAACCACTATGGAGGTCTGTCTGGCGACATCTTAGAAATCTAGGAATAACCTTGCCTCAGGACCCAGCCATATCACTTCTGGGTATACACCTAAAGGACCTCTCAGGGAGACATAGGGAAGTCTCCTCATCTATGTTCATAGCAGCCTTATTTTGTAATAGCTAGAAATTGGAAACAACCCAGATGTCCCTCAACTGAAGAATGGATTAAAAAATTGTGGTACATCTATACAATGGAATATTACTCAACTATCAGAAACAATGAAATCATGCAATTTGCAACCAAATGGATGGATCTAGAGGAGCTCATCCTGAGTGAGCTAACCCAGTCTCAGATGGATGCACATGGCATCTATTCACTTATAGTAGGATTTTAACTATATCGTACAGGATATCTGTATGACAACCAACACATCAAAAGGAACAAGGACATAATTTTTTTTTATCTTTTTCTTTTTCCTTCTTTTTTTCTTTTTTCTTTTTCCTTTTCCCTTCCCTTTTTCCTCTCTTTTTTTTTGTTGATATACTTTGTTTTTGTGGGTTTTTGTGTTTGTTGGTCTTTTTTTTTATTATTCCCCCAGTAGCAATGAGACACCATTCACTGGCAGTACTGCCTCGTAGGCCCCTGGTGAATGAAGAGGCTCTTGGCCCTCATATGACTCCTGATCTGTGGTGAGAGAATGTTAGGCAGGGACACTCCACCCCAGAGGAACAAGACGGAAGGGTTGGGGGTAGAGAATGGGAGGGTGGGGCTGGGAAGCGGGAAAAGAGGACAATATGATAAGGATGTAACCTGAAGCAACAAACAAATAAATTTATTAACTTAAAAAAAAAAAAAAAAAAGGCAGGGGGCAGGGCTGAAACACTGTGAATGGAACAGAGGATACAGCCATTTGGCCTGGTTTTGCAGACCTCCAGGTCTAGAGAAGACGTGGAGCTAAGGTAAAATACAAGAGAACTGTGGTATTGGCCCATGCCTTTGACTTCAGCGGAGACGGGGGTGGGGTGGGGGGGGAAGCACCGTAGAGTTGGTGGTCTTATGTATTCTGGAGTCATACGAAGCGGGGTGGTGAGGGTGCATACTCTTGGTCCCACCATTCAAGAAGAGTACACCCTTGGTCCCAGCTCCCAGCACACTGGAGACAGAAACAGGCAGATCCCATAACTCAGGGTCAGCCTGATGCAGGGCAAACTCTAAATAGAGAAAGACTTCGATCCAGGAGAGGTGGAACACATCTTTGATCCCTTCAGATGGGAAACACAGGTCCCTGATCCCAATAATTAGAGTTCAGAGACACACACATGGGATTTGGAGGGACCTAGGTTTGGAGGCTACTTAAAAAAGGCCTTCTCGATGCAGGCAGATTGTCCTTTGGGATCTCAAAATATATACACTAGAGCTGGTTTAGCTCCAAGGTGACAGAATGATTTCTTCTTTAACCCGGATTGAAAGATAACGCTTCTTATGTTGTCAGAAGGCCAAATTACCTTCAGGAGAAGTACTACCTAGCCCCCCCATCCCCCCCAAAAGAAAAAAAAAAGGGCAATTGTCCTAGGTTTGGGGTTGGGGCAGGGCTCTGTTCTTATCGTTCCAGGAGAATCGCAGCATCCATTAGGGGAGCCCGGGGACGGCTGGAAAGCGGAAACCTCAGCAGAGAGCAGAATCAGGCACCAAGGAGGACGAGTGACCCAGTTGATTCTTCCTGGCAGACTTCCTCAATAGCTGTCTCCATTGGGGCCCTGCAACCACCACAGCAATCCAATGTCACTGGGACCGCTCAGCTCTACACAATGCCACCGCAGGAACCTCAGTGAAGCCTGCAAGATGAGCTTCTGCCTACAAACCCCTTAGGTCATCTAAACAGCTGAGAACAGAAGGACTGAACATAAAAGGAGTGTACTAACATTTTTAATCATTTTTCCCATTTGGGTTCGGGCCCCAAACAGGTCTACTACTACCCAAATCAGCAGGAAGTCACTTTAAGAGGGACGTCCCATGCCCAGAGGGTGGGGAGGGTGTTTCTCTGCCCTTCTTTTTGGTTATTTGAAGGATAACTGAAAACTCTGTTATGTAGGGGAAGAGATTACAAGCTGATTAATGGTCCTGTCTTAATGGGTTTTGGAGGTTAGCCCCAGGGAATTCCTACTTTTCCTTTTCTGTATCCTTCTTCCTCTCCTATGTAGGAGTGCAGGTGCTTGAGAAAAATGAGATATAGACATAGCACAGGAAGGTCCAAGAAGAAGGGACAGATTATTGAATATGCCCTTATACCTTTGTATATTGATACAAAATTAGTAGTTTATTTGGCTAAAGTGGTATTGACCATTGTTTATTGTGCAAAAATAAAATTGTATTGGATTACTTCGGTACTGATCTTTGTTTATTGATACAAAATTAAGATTATAGTTGGCCACAATGGTATTGACCCTTGCATATGGACGTAATATTAAGATTATATTGGGCTACATAGGCATTGATCTTGGTATATTGATACATAATTAAGAGTATATTTAACCACAATTGAATAGATCTTTGTATATTGATACAAATTTAAAGGTAACGCTTCCTAATGGTATCATACCTAGAGATACTTAAAAATAAAATGTGAAGCTCTGACCTCTTGATACCAACCATCTAAAATGGTCTAGGATAGTTAAAACAAACTCCTAGTCATGCAAACATGTCACTTTGTTAACTACTATGACAGTCTATCACAGATATTCTCCAAACTACCCACTAATCAAGTTGTTAAGAGACAAGCAACATTTGCTTATCTAAATACAAGAGATGGATAGGGCATCTTCAAAAACCCCTAGAGATCTGCAGAATATGGCATTCAAAGATGTTATCTTAAATCAAGATTTTTTTTGATATCAAGACATATCAGCTCCTGACAGCACCCCCTATTCTACTCCAAGTAGAAGATAAGCATCGAAGAACCTCCACTGTAAGATGGTTGAATTAGTGACAAGCCTTTCTCTAGGCATGAAAAAACCCCTTGCACCAACTGCAGACAGTCTGCTGTCCAAAAAGGACAAAACTTGGTAGCAGGGAATTCGACAGCCTAACTCTGCCAAGACAGGGTAGGTAAGTCCTTCATAATCCCTGCTCTACAACAAATATCTGTCAGAGAAACAGGACCCAAAGGCTGAAGATTGATGCTGGAATATATGGAGAGAAAATGGGAACTGTCCAGGCAGTCATTGGTATGTTCTTTCTTAGTTTTGGAAGCTGCAGGCCCTGCACTTCCTATATAAGCAAATATATTTATCCCTCTCAGGTCACTGAAGTGGTTGAAGAATAGACAGCTAGAGTCTCATAGTTAAATTTTGAACTGTTTAGGAATCAAGAGGGTGTTATAGATCTAAGAAGATACTCTTAAAAGTGTGTTGCAAGTTAGTATGAATGTTGAGTCACATATAGACCTTTAAACTCATGGAGTTGCTTAGATAGTAGAATGTTAAAGTCAGGGGCCAAATATGTATAAACTGGACATTGGGAAGGTATACTGGGCCAATTTACTCTCATAAATGTGGCATATTTATATCTATTGTTTTGTATAATACTTACTGTTATAAGAGGAGGAACCATCTGTTGGACTGAAAGGGGAAACTATTGGGGGGAAGAGGGTGGAAGGGCGGGTTAGGAAGGGGGAATAGGGAGGGGTTTGTTACTGAGATGTAACTTGAAGAAAAAAAATAAAGTATTAAAAAAAACCCTTTAAACAAACAAACAAACAAAAAATAGATACAAGGAAATTGAAATAACACCTTGTATCTCATCAGACCACCACGGAATAAAGCTTGTCTTCAACATCAAAAGCATCAACAGAAAGCCTACACACACATGGAAATTGAACAGCTCCTTACTGGATGACCACTGGGTCAGGGAAGGAATAAAGATGGAAATCAAAGACTTCTTAAAATGCAACGACAATGAAGACACAACATACCCAAACCTATGGGATACAATAAAAGCTGTGCTACGAGGAAAGTTCATAGCACTAAGTGCATTCAAAAAGAAAATTGTGACAGCTCATATTAGTGAATTAACAGCTAAGCTGGGTGAATTGGAAAAAAAAGAAGCAAACATGCCCAAGAGGAGCAGAAGGCAGGACATCATCAAACTTAGGGCTGAAATCAACAACTTACAATCAAAAAGAACTATACAAAGGATCAATGAAACCAAGAGTTGGTTCTTCGAAAAAATCAACAAAATAGACAGACCCCTAGCCAAATTAACTAAAAGGCAAAGAGAAAGAAACCAAATCAACAAAATCAGAAATGAAAAGGGAGAAATAACAACAGACATCGAGGAGATCCAGAAAATATTCGGGTCCTACTTTAAAAATCTATACTCCACCAAATTAGAAAACCTAAGCGAAATGGACAATTTCCTCGATAAATTCCACCAACCAAAACTAAATCAAAATCAGATTAACAGCTTAAACAGCCCAATAACACCTAAGGAAATAAAAACAGTCATTAATAATCTCCCAACCAAAAAAAGCCCAGGGCCAGATGGCTTTAGCACGGAATTCTACCGGACTTTCAAAGAGGAGCTAACACCGTTACTCTTCAATCTCTTCCACCACATAGAAACAGAAAGAACACTGCCAAACTAATTCTATGAGGCCACTGTCATTCTGATTCCTAAACCACACAAAGACCCAACAAAGAAAGAGAACTTCAGACCAATCTCTCTCATGAACATAGATGCAAAGATACTTAATAAAATACTAGCAAACCTAATTCAAGAACACATAAAAAATATCATACATCATGATCAAGTAGGCTTCATCCCAGGAATGCAGGGATGGTTCAATATATGAAAATCTATCAATGTAATTCACCATATAAGCAAGATGAAAGAAATAAAACACATGATAATCTCGCTAGATGCAGAAAAAGCATTTGACAAAATCCAACACCCCTTCATGCTAAAAGTCCTAGAGAGAACGGGCATACAAGGACCATACCTAGAAATAATAAAGGCAATATACAGCAAGCCAGTGGCCAACATCAAATTAAATGGAGAGAAGCTTGAAGCATTTCCTCTATACTCAGGGACAAGACAAGGATGTCCACTTTCACCATATAACTTCAATATAGTACTTGAAGTCCTTGCTAGAGCAATAAGACAACTAAAGGAAATCAAAGGGATAAACATTGGAAATGAAGAAGTCAAATTATCCCTGTTCGCAGATGACATGTTAGTATACATAAGCGACCCCAAAAACTCCACCAAAGAAATCTTACAGCTGACAAACAACTTCAGCAAGGTGGCTGGATACAAAATTAATTAAAAAAAATCAAAGCCCTTCTTTATATAACAAACAAGCACACTGAAAAAGAAATAAGGGAAACAACCGCCTTCACAATAGCCACAAACAACATAAAATACCTGGGGGTAACTCTAACCAACAAGTAAAAGACCTATACAACAAGAACTTCAAGCCCCTGAAGAAAGAAATGGAAGAGGCCTTTAGAAGGTGGAAAGATCTCCCATGCTCATGGATAGGTAGGATCAACATAATAAAAATGGCTATTCTACCAAAAGCAATATATAGATTCAATGCAATTCCTATCAAAATACCAACACAATTCTTTATATACTTGGAAAAAGCTATACTCAACTTCATATGGAACAACAAAAAGCCCAGAATAGCTAAATCATTCCTATATAATAAAAAAAGCATCTGGAGGTATCACCATCCCAGATTTCAAGCTGTACTACAGAGCAATAACAATAAAAACAGCATGGTACTGGTATAGAAACAGACCAGTGGATCAATGGAATCGAACTGAAGACCCAAACATGGACACACACACCTAAGGCCAACTAATCTTTGACAAAGAAGCCAAAACCGCACAATGGAAGAAGGACAGCATCTTCAACAAATGGTGCTGTTCCAACTGGATGTCCACTTGTAAAAGAATGAAATTAGACCATACCTATCACCTTGTACAAAACTTAATTCCAAGTGGATCAAAGACCTTAACATAAGACCAGCCACACTAAAGATACTAGAAGAAAAATTAGGAGAAACCCTCGAACTCATTGGCACAGGTAACAACTTCCTGAACAGAACACCAACAGCTCAGGACCTGAGATCAACAATCAATAAATGGGACCTCATGAAACTGAAAAGCTTCTGTAAGGCAAAAGACACTGTCATTCGAACAAAACGGCAGCCTACAGACTGGGAGAAAATCTTCACCAACCCCACATCTGATAGAGGGCTATTATCTAAAATCTACAAAGAACTGAAGAGACTAAATGCCAAGAAACCAAATAATCTAATCAAGAAATGGGAGATGGAGCTAAATACAGAATTCACAAAGGAGGAATCCCTAAGGGCCGAGAGTCCCCTGAAGAAATGCTCAACATCCTTAATCATCAGAGAAATGCAACTCAAGACAACCCTGAGATTCCATCTCACACCTGTCAGAATGGCTAAGATAAAGAGCTCAAATGACAGCACATGCTGGCCAGGGTGTGCAGAAAGGGGTACCCTACTCCATTGCTGGTGGGAGTGCAGACTTGTGCAACCACTATGGAGGTCTGTCTGGAGATATCTTAGAAACCTTGGAATAACTTTGCCTGAGGACCCAGCCATACCACTTCTGGGTATACACCCAAAGAACACCTCACGGAGACATAGGGAAGTCTCCTCATCTATGTCATAGCAGCCTTATTTGTAATAGCTAGAAACTGGAAACAACCCAGATGTCCCTCAACTGAAGAATGGATTAAAAATCTGTGGTACATCTATACAATGGAATATTACTCAGCTATAAGAAACAATGAAATCATGAAATTTGCAACCAAATGGATGGATCTAGAGAAGCTCATCCTGAGTGAGCTAACCCAGTCTCAGAAGGATGCAGATGGCATCTATTCACTTATAGTAGGATTTTAGCTATATCGTACAGGATATCTGTACTACAACCAACACACCAAAAGGAACATGGACATAAATTTCTTTTTTCTTTTCATTTCTTTTTCTTTTTCCTTTCCCTCTTTTTTTCTCTTTCTTTTTCCTCTCTTTTTTTGTTGTTGTTCTTTGTTTTTTTGGTTTTGTGTGTCTGTTGGTTTTTTTTTTTAGTCCCCCCCCCCACCGTAGCAAGGAGACACCTTTCACTGGCAGTACTGCCTCGTAGGCCCCCGGTGTATCAAGAGGCTCTCATCCCTCATATGACTCCTGATCTGTGGTGAGAGTTGGTATGCAGGGACACTCCACCCCAGAGGATCAAGATGGAAGGGTCAGGGAGTAGAGCATGGGAGGGTGGGGCTGGGAGGCTGGAAAAGAGGACAATATGTCAAGGATGTAACCTGTAGCAACAAACAAATAAATTTACTAATTAAAAAAAAAAGCAGGTAACAACGTTAAAACACTGTAAATAAAATAAAGGACACAGCCGTTCAACCTGGTTTTATGAACCTCCAAGTGTCGAAAAAACGTAGAGCTAAGGTAAAATACAGGAGAAATTTGGTGTTAACCCATGCCTTTAACTTCAGCAGAGACGGGAGGAGCACCATAGAGTTAGTTGACTTATAAATTCTAGAGTTACACGGAAAAGGGTGGTGAGGGTACACACCCTTAATCCCATCATTCAAGAAGAGTACACCCTTAACCCCAACACACTAGAAACAGAAACAGGCAGATCTCAGAGCTCAAGGTCAGCCTGATACAAAACAAATTCTAAATAAAGAAAAACTTCGATCCAGGAGTGATGGAACACATCTTTAATCCCCTCAGATGGGAACCACAGGTCTCGGATCCCAATAATTAGAATGCGGAGACACACACATAGGATTTGGAAGGACCTAAGTTTAAAAGCTACTTACAAAAGGCCCACACAACACAAATTGTCCTTCGAGACCTCAAAATATATACACTAAAGCTGGTTTAGTTCCAAAATAACAAAATAATTTCTTCTTTAAACCAGATTGAAAGAGAACACTTTATATATTGTCAAAAACCAAATTTGCTTCAGGAGAAGTAATACCTACCCCCCCCCCAAAAAAAAAAGAGGGCGATTGTCCCTGAGTGAGGATTAGGGCAGGGCTCTGTTCTTATCTTGCCAGGAGAATCAAAGCATCCATTCAAGGAACCCAGGGACAACTGGACAACGGAAACCTCAGCAGAAATCAGAATCAGACACCAAAAGAAGATGAGTGACCCAGTTGATTCAGCCTGAGAGACTCCCCCAATAGCTGTCTCCATCAAAAGCCTACAACCACAACAACTCAATATCGCTAAGACCGTTCAGCTCTACACAATGCCCCAGCCAGAACCTCAGTAAAGCCTGGCAGTTCAGCTTCTGCCTACAAACTCCTTAGGACATCTAAACAGCTGAGAACAGAAGGACTAAACATAAAAGGATTGTATTAACATTTTTAACAATTTTTCCATTTTGGTTCGGGCCCCAAACAGGTTTACGACCACCCAAATCAACAGGAAGTCATTTTAAGAGAGCGACGTCCCATACCCAGAGGGTGGGGAGGGTGTTTCTCCACCACCCCCCCTTTTTTTGGTTATTTGAAGGACAACTGAAAACTCTGTTATTTAGGGGAAGAGATTACAAGTTGTTTTAATGGTCCTGTTTAATGGGTTTTGGAGGTTAGACCCAGGGTATTCCTTCTTTCCCTTTTCTGTATCCTTCTTTATCTCCTATGTAGGAATGCATGGACTTGAGAAAAATTGAGACATAGACAGCACAGGAAGGATCAAGAAGAAAGGTCACATTATTGAATATGCCCTTATACCCTTGTATATTGATACAAAATTAATAGTATATTTGGCTAAAGTGGTATTGACCATTGTTTATTGTGCAAAAATAAGATTGTATTGGTCTACGTCAGTATTGATATTTGTATATTGATACAAAATTAAGGTTATAGTTGGCCACAATGGTATTGACCCTTGTATATGGACGCAATATTAAGATTATATTGGGCCGCATAGGCATTGATCTTTGTATATTGATACAAAATTAAGAGTGCATTTAGCCACATTTGAATAGATCTTTGTATATTGATACAAAATTAAAGGTAACGCTTCCTAATGGTATAGTACCTAGAGATACTTAAAAATGAAATGTGAAGCTCTGGCCTCTTGATACCAACCGTCTTAAACTGTTTAGGATAGTTAAGAAAAACAAACTCCTAGTCATGCATGCATGTCACCTTGTTAGCTATTAAGACAGTCTATCATAGATATTCTCTAAGCTACTCAGTAATCAAGTTGTTAAGAGACAAGCAACATTTGCTTATCTAAATATAAGAGATAGATAGGGCATCTTCAAAAACCCCAAGAGATCTGCAGAATATGGCATTCAAAGATGTGGTCTTAAATTAAGTTTTTTTTTTGATATCGTGACATATCAACTCCTGACAGCACCCCCTATTCTACTCCAAGTAGAAGAAAAGCATCGAAGAATCTCCAGTGGGAGATGGTTGAATTAGTGGCAAGCCTATCTCTTGGCATGTAAAAACTCCTTGCTTCAACCTCAGACTGCTGTCCAAAAAGGACAAAACTTGGTAGCAGGGAAATCGACAGCCTAGCTCTGCCAAGACAGAGTAGGTTAGTCCTTCACAATCCCTGCTCTACAATAAATGTCTGTCAGAGAAACAGGACCAAAAGGCTGAAGACTGATGCTGGAATGTATGGAGAGAAAATGGGAACTGTCCAGGTAGTCACTGGTTTGTCATTTCTTAGTATTGGAAGCTGCAGGCCCTGCACTTCCTATATAATCAGATATATTTATCCTTCTCAGCTCTCTGAGGTGGTTGAAGAATAGACAGCTTGAGTCTCATAGCTAAATTTTGAGTTGTTTAGGAATCAAAGGAATCAAGAGGCCATTCTAGATCTAAGAAGATGGTTATAATAGTGATGCAAGTTAGTATGAAATCTAAGTCAGTTATAGAACTTTAAAATCATGGAGATGGTTAGAAGGTAGAAGGTTAAAGTCAGGGGCCAAATATGTATGAACTGGACATTGGGAAGTTATACTGGGCCATTTAACTCTCATAAATGTGGCATATTTAATTCTGCCTTTTTGTATTGAATTTACTGTTATAAGAGAAAGAACCATTTGTTGGAATGAAAAGAGAACCTGTTGGGGGGGGAAGAGGGTGGAAGGGTGGGACACGAAGGGGGAATAGGGAAGGGTTTGCGACTGAGATGTAACTTGAAAAAAAAAAAGTACTTATAAAAAAAAAAAAAGAAAGGATTCTGATTTTTTTTTGAGTTAATTTTGTATCCATCCACCTTGCTGAAGGTGTTTATTAGTTGTAGTAGTTCTCTGGTGGAATTTTTTGGGTCACTTATGTATACTATCATATCATCTGCAAATAGGGGTAATTTGACTTCTTCCTTTCCAATTTGTATGCCCTTAATATCCTTTAGCTTTAGCTAGGACTTCAAGTACTATGTCGAAGTGATATGGGGAGAGTGGGCATTCTTACCTTGTCACTGATTTTAGAGGAAATGCTTTTAAGTTTCTCTTCATTTAATTTGATGTTGGCTATTGGCTTGCTGTATATAGCCTTTATTATTTCTAGGTATGATCCTTGTATGCCAGATGAGAAATTGAGTCTTAATCAGATATTTCCATTGACTCCATCCCCTAGGAGGTCAGGAAACGCTGCAGAAGTGAGGGAGGAAAGATTGTGGGAGTCAGAGAGGACGGAGGACACCAGGAGAACATAGCCCACTGAATCAACCAAGCACAGCACATATGGGATCACAGAGACTGAAGTAACAAGCATGGGGCTGGCATGGGTATGCACCATGTCCTCTGTGTATATGTTAAGGCTGTTAGCTTGGTAGTTTTGTGGTATGCTTTACAATGGGAATGGATGTATCTCTGACTCTTTTGCTTTCTCTTGTGATTCTTTTTCTGCCTATTCAGTTTCCTTGCCTAGCTTTGAGGGCTTTGAGCTTCTCTTATTGCATCTTGTTTTGTCCCTTTGGCTGCTGTCTCTTGGAGGCCTGCCCTTTTTTGAAGAGGAAACAGAGACAGAGTATATCTAGGGGAAAGGGAGGGGAAGGGTAGCTGGGAAGAGTAGAGGGTGAAGAAACTGTGGTTGGGATATATTGCATGAAAGAAGAATCTATTTTCAATTAAAAAAAAAAAAAAAGAACTTCAGTTACCTTCAACAAGAAAAAATGGGGCTCTGATTAGGGTAACAAAGACAGCTCCATAGAGCACAGGTCTGATTAGGAAACAGCTCACATGATCCTACAGCTGATAAACATTGACAATTGGACAGAGTGAGGGAAGGTGTGAAAGAGGAAGTCATATCAAAGATAACTCCCAGAAATCGGCATTTCATGCCTGGGTTGGCGACAGTGTAAGAGTAGGAGGTAATGAATTTGTCAAGGATAAATACAAGGATACTGGTTTGTGTTACTATACAAGAGTATTTGCAAATACTTTTGGGTTTTAATGCTTATACTTGTTTCTATAGCATATTTTAAAATATTCTTTTGAGATATAAATTATTTAATTTGGTTGTTAGCATTTTTCAACACCATTTGCTTCCACTATTTATTTGTTTTCTTTTCTGAAAATAGACTAAACAGGGTTTTGAAGTTTAATGATCAAATCTTGATTATGGAACCCTTGGAGGACAAGATTATTACAGATCTTATTGAATTCCTACACATGAGAAACAGAGGTCAATTTTCATTTCCTCTGTGGGATAGAGTTGTTTTAGCTTTCTGGGATTTTCCTGATTCCAACTAGAGAACTCTGATAGTATTTTCCCTGGAAAATTAATTTTATGTAGAACCACCAATCAGTTTTACTCTACAGAAATCTTATTTAATTCATTTAATTTCTGACTTTATTTGGAAAGTATTATCACCTGAATAGAAGTCAATGGACTCTAATCAGAGGAGATATGGAATTGACTTATCTATATGCTAATGACCAACAAAGATTTAAGGTTCCTTTCAGATTGCATTCTTAGATGTTATTGGGTTTTTATGTAGGGATTCAGAGATGAGGTCAGCTAGGAACTGTTTAGTTTCACTATGTTGTGACTGTGACTCTGTGTGTGTGTGTATGTTTGTGACTGATTTTCTTTTTATAGATAACCACTTCCAAATTTGATGGACAGGAAAGGCTACTGAAAATTAAGAATAAGTAGAGGACAGGAGGTTGCTCAGCAGTTAAGAGCACTGGATGCTCTTCCAGAGGATCCAGGTTTGATGCCCAGTACACATTTGGCATCTCACAACCATCTGCAACTGCAGCTGTAAGGATTTGATGCCCACTTCTGGCTTCTGTTCTCACCAGGTATGCACACTGTAACCATACATTCATGCAGGCAAAACACCTATATGTTGGAGAAAGGTCTTATGCATGGTTTTCAAAAGCTGATTTCAATGCTCTGAGATTTGGTTACTGCCCTTTTTTGAGGCATTTTCTGACTGGATAATAGAAGTTGCTAATGGCCAACTAGCTGGGCAGAGAGAGGATAGGGAGGTGGGACTTCCTGGGAAAAAAAAGGAATCCTGGGAAGAGACAGAGGTAACTCTTTTCACAAGAAGAGTCAGAAGAAGACAGGTGTCTCTGTGGGATTGGAAGGCTCAGAAGGTACAGACAGCCATATGGCTGGTTAGGACTGGTTGGTCAGGTTAACTTAGGTGAGCAGGTTAACAAAGCAACTAAGATCTAAGCCTTGAAATATTAAAAAGTTTTGATATATTTATCTTACTGGTCGGTAAGGGCAGCACTGGGTCTCAGGCCTCTTTACCAGGAGACCTAGATCCAGTCAGGCCTCCAGCTAAGTCCAGCCAGGCCTGCCAGTCCTATTACATCACCCATGCACATTAAAAAAAAAATGTAACAAGTAGAAAACATTTCCTGACTCAATTATAAATGACATTTGGTATATGATGATTGTTTTGTTTTGTTTTTTTCTTGTGAAATCTTGCATTGCCTTTGGACTGAACTTTATAATTTCTAGCCTTATGTATGATTTTGTTAGTTTAAGATATGTTATATAATTCATAGATAAGGCCTCTTCTAGTTATATACAGAAATACATTGACTTTTTTCTTTTTATCAATACTTGATTTTTTTATTATTTTTTAAAATACTTTTTTTTTCTTCAAGTTACATCTCAGTCAAAAACCCCTCCCTATTCCCCCTTCCTATCCCACCCTTCCACCCTCTTCCCCCCAGAAGTTTCCCCTTTCAGTCCAACAGATGGTTCCTTCTCTTATAACACTAAATACTATACAAAACAACAGATATAAATATGCCACATTTATGAGAGTTAAATGGCCCTGTATACCCTCCCAATGTCCAGTTTATACATATTTGGCCCCTGACTTTAACATTCTACTATCTAACCATCTCCATGAGTTTAAAGGTCTATATCTGACTCAACATTCATACTAACTTGCAACACACTTTTAAGAGTATCTTCTTAGATCAATAACACCCTCTTGATTCCTAAACAACTCAAAATTTAACTATGAGACTCTAGCTGTCTATTCTTCAACCACTTCAGAGACCTGAGAGGGATAAATATATCTGCTTATATAGGAAGTGCAGGGTCTGCAGCTTCCAAAACTAAGAAATGACATACCAGTGACTGCCTGGACAGTTCCCATTTTCTCTCCATACATTCCTGCATCAGTCTTCAGTCTTTGGGTCCTGTTTCTCTGACAGACATTTGTGTAGAGCAGGGATTATGAAGGACTTACCTACCCTGTCTTGGCAGAGCTAGGCTGTCGACTTCCCTGCTACCAAGTTTTGTCCTTTTGGACAGCAGTCTGTCTGCAGTTGGAGCAAGGGGTTTTTTCATGCCAAGAGATAGGCTTGCCACTAATCCAACCATCTCACACTGGAGATTCTTCGATGCTTATATTCTACTTGGAGTAGAATAGGGGGTGCTGTCAGGAGCTGATATGTCTCGATATCAAAAAAAAGAAAACCTTAATTTAAGATAACATCTTTGAATGCCATATTCTGCAGATCTCTTGGGGTTTTTGAAGATGCCCTATCCATCTCTTGTATTTAGATAAGCAAATGTTGCTTGTCTCTTAACAACTTGGTTACTGAGTAGTTTAGAGAATATCTGTGATAGACTGTCATAGTAGCTAACAAAGTGACATGTTTGCATGACTAGGAGTTTGTTTTACTTAACTATCCTAGACTGTTTTAGACGGTTGGTATCAAGAGGCCAGAGCTTCACATTTTATTTTTAAGTATCTCTAGGTATGATACCATTAGGAAGTGTTACCTTTAATTTTGTATCAATATACAAAGATCTATTCAATTGTGGTTAAATATACTCTTAATTATGTATCAATATACAAAGATCAATGCCTATGTAGCCCAATACAATCTTAATATTACATCCATATACAAGGGTCAATACCATTGTGGCCAACTATAATCTTAATTTTGTATCAATATACAAAGATCAATACTGATGTAATCCAATACGATCTTATTTTTGCACAATAAACAATGGTCAATACCACTTTAGCCAAATATACTACTAATTTTGTATCAATATACAAAGGTATAAGGGCATATTCAATAATCTGCCCCTTCTTCTTGGACCTTCCTGTGCTATGTCTATGTCTCATTTTTCTCAAGCCCATGCACTCCTACATAGGAGAGGAAGAAGGATACAGAAAAGGAAAAGTAGTAAGTCCCTGGGGCTAACCTCCAAAACCCATTAAACAGGACCATTTATCAGCTTGTAATCTCTTCCCCTAAATATCAGAGTTTTCAGTTATACTTCAAATAACTAAAAAGAAGGGCGGAGAAACACCCTCCCCACCCTCTGGGCATGGCACATCGCTCTCTTAAAGTGATTTCCTGCTGATTTGGGTCATAGTAGACCTGTTTGGGGCCCGAACCCAAATGGAAAAAATGGTTAAAAATTTTAGTACAATCCTTTTATGTTCAGTCCTTCTGTTCTCAGCTGTTTAGATGACCTAAGGAGTTTGTAGGCAGAAGCTGGTCTTGCAGGCTTCACTGAGGTTCCTGCCGGGGCATTGTGTAGACCTGAACAGTCCCAGCGACATTGGATTGCTGTGGTGGTTGCAGGTCCCCCGATGGAGACAGCTATTGAGGAAGTCAGCCAGGCAGAATCAACTGGGTCACTCGTCCTCCTTGGTGCCTGATTCTGCTCTCTGCTGAGGTTTCCGCTGTGCAGCCGTCCCCGGGCTCCCCTAATGGACTCTTCGATTCTCCTGGAAAGATAAGAACAGAGTCCTGCCCCAATCCCAACCCTGGGACCATTACCCTCTTTTTTTGGGGGGGGGGGGTTGGGGCTAGGTAATACTTCTCCTGATGCAAATTTGGCCTTCCGACAACATACAAATCGTTATCTTTCAATCCGGGTTAAAGAAGAAATCATTCTGTCACCTTGGAGCTAAACCAGCTCCAGTGTATATATTTTGAGATCCCAAAGAATAATCTGCCTGCATCGAGAAGGCCTTTTGTAAGTAGCCTCCAAACCTAGGTCCCTCCAAATCCCATGTGTGTGTCTCTGAACTCTAATTATTGGGATCAGAGACCTGTGTTTCCCATCTGAAGGGATCAAAGATGTGTTCCACCACTCCTGGATTGAAGTCTTTCTCTATTTAGGGTTTGCCCTGCATCAGGCTGATCCTGAGCTCCGGGATCTGCCCGTTTCTGTCTCCAGTGTGCTGGGAGCTGGGACCAAGGGTGTACTCTTCTTGAATGACAGCCTTATTTGTAATAGCTAGAAATTGGAAACAACCCAGATGTCCCTCAACTGAAGAATGGATTAAAAAACTGTGGTACATCTATACAATGGAATATTACTCAGCTATCAGAAACAATGAAATCATGCAATTTGCAACCAAATGGATGGATCTAGAGGAGCTCATCCTGAGTGAGGTAACCCAGTCTCAGAAGGATGCACATGGCATCTATTCACTTATAGTAGGATTTTAGCTATATCGTACAGGATATCTGTACTACAACCAACACACCAAAAGGAACATGGACATAAACTTTTTTTTTTATCTTTTTCTTTTTCCTTCTCCTTTTTTTCTTTTTTCTTTTCACTTCTCTTTTTCCTCTCTTTTTTTGTTTATACTCTTTGTTTTTGTGGGTTTGTGTGTTTGTTGGTCTTTTTTTTTAGTATTCCCCCAGTAGCAAGGAGACACCTTTCACTGGCAGTACTGTCTCGTAGGCCCCCGGTGAATGAAGAGGCGCTTGGCCCTCATATGACTCCTGATCTGTGGTGAGAGACTGTTAGGCAGGGACACTCCACCCCAGAGGAACAAGACGGAAGGGTCAGGGGGTAGAGCATGGGAGGGTGGGGCTGGGAAGCGGGAAAAGAGGACAATATGATAAGGATGTAACCTGAAGCAGCAAACAAATAAATTTATTAACTAAAAAAAAAAAAAAAAAAAAAGGCAGGTGGCAGGGCTGAAACACTGTGAATGGAATAGAGGATACAGCCGTTCAGCCTGGTTTTTCAGACCTCCAGGTGTAGAGAAGACATGGAGCTAAGCTAAAATACAAGAGAATTGTGGTGTTGGCCCATGCCTTTGACTTCAGCGGAGACGGGGGGGAGCACCATAGAGTTGGTGGTCTTATGTATTTCGGAGTCATACGGAGCGGGGTGGTGAGGGTGCCTACTCTTGGTCCCACCATTCAAGAAGAGTACATTGACTTTTTAATTACATATTTTAGCACAATTATTCACTGTGTAACTAGTTTTCAAATAAAACTTTTTTTTTTACTTGAAAATAGACTCTTTATTATACAACACTTCCCATCCATAGTTCCACAGTTTCCCTTCCTTCCACTCCATCCAGGTTTCCCCTACTCTGCAGATCCCCTCTCCCCCAGATCTACTCCCTCTCTGTATTCTTTCAGAAAAGAGTAGGCCTCCAAGAGATGGCAACCAAACACAACAGAACAAAATAAAATAAAACAAGGCAAAACCCTTCATACTTAGGCTGGACATGGTTACCCAACAGGAATAAAAGGATCCTAATAACTGGAAAAACATAAAAAACACACCACCTCCCAAAGTTAAGAGTCCCAGGGAAACACCAATCTAGCATCCATAATTTATACTCTGAGGACATGATGCAGATCCATGCTTGCTACTTCAGTCTCTATGAGCCCATATATGCCCTGTTTTGTTGATTCAATGAGTAGTGTTCTGCTATCCTCCATCTCCTCTGACTCCTACAATCTTTCCTCTCCTTCATCTACAAGATTCCCTAATCTTCTAGCGAAGGCACCAAATAGAGACCTCCAATTGAGACTCTCTATCTTCATAATATGTTCTTGCTGTAGGTCTTTACATCTGTTCCCATTTGCTGCCAGAAGAAGCCTCTCTGATGGAGACTGAACAAGTCACCAATCTATGAATAAAGCAGTATTATTAGGAGTCATTAGATTGATTTTTTTTCCTGATTGTATTTGGTTCTACCCTAGGTCACTAAGTTGTTTAGTATCTGGTTCTCAGCTATCCAAGTAGTGTCAAGCATGGCATGGGCTGTTTCTCATTGAGTAGGCCTCAAGTTAAATCAGACATTGATTGGCCACTCCCACAAGCTCTGAGCCACCATTGACCCAGGACATCTTGCAGGCAGGATTAAATAATATTCTTATTGGTTAAGTTTTAAAAATACTATTTTTTGCAGTCTAAACCTTAAATACTATTTCACTACAACATGTTAAATATAAAGAAACATAGACAATTTTGTATTTGGTTTTCCTCTGTTGGTAGTCATGGAAAAGTTACTTATTCACTCAATTGTATCTTTTTCAATAAGAAGGGGTTATCTGAACTATTTAATTTTCAGCTCTGTGAACTAAAAGTCCTCACTACCTGAATACTCATCATTACTTGGCTCTACTGATTGTCATGAACACAAGACATACAAATAATTTTAGAAACAAAGAAGGGATTACTGCTGCTAGACTTACTTAGCTACTGATAAAAATCTAGTTTCAATAACTTTCAAAATTTCCATGTGTTCTTATGTGACCTTCAGATTCTAAACTGGAAGGAGTCTTCTGAGTCCAGAGATTTCATCCCTCCCTCCTGAGAGGAGTAATGAGAATAGTTCATTAGCTGTAGTGACAGTTGAGGCTAAGGGTGTGTGTCCTGGATGAATGTGGTGTTCTGTTGTGATCCTTAGTTAGCTCACTTTTCAAAAATAGGAGATATGTCTGCACAATAGTACATGAAATGTAAAGTTTTTAAAATGAATAAGTATAGAATTTGAACCTTACGTTGAGTACAAAAATGAAATTTTGGGAGAAAATTGATTGTTATAGTATCTATAAGTAACACATATAGGAAGAAGAGATTAAACAGAAGTAGAGGAGAATAAGAAGAAGCAAATGAATAAGAATTTACAAGTTGTTGCAAGATAGTATGAATGTTGAGTCACATATAGACCTTTAAACT
>CAJQZJ010032273.1:3729836-3740520 GCA_907164525.1 Lophiomys imhausi | reverse complement strand
CTGAAAGGGGAAACCTCTGGAGGGAAGAGGGTGGAAGGGCGGGTTAGAAAGGGGGAATAGGGAGGGATTTGTTACTGAGATGTAACTTGAAGAAAAAAAAATAAAGTATTTAAAAAAAAAAAAGAATTTACAAGTTAACTTTTTTACTGTTACAGAAGCATGCTGAAGTTTTTCTGTTGGGCTTATTTTATTCTTATTATTATTTAAATTATTTTCAATACTAACATTAGATATTTTAAATAACAGATTTTAAAAAATCTCATAACCTGTAACTTCAAGCCAGTGTGTGTCACCCAAATGGGTTATTTCTGTGTTTATCTCTGATGCACTTCTCTAGAGAATTAGTTTTAGCTACAGCCCTTCTCTCTACCTTGCCATGACAGTGGTTGAGAATGAATTTAAACTCTGATGTGTGACTGCAAGTTATTTTTTTTAATTCTGTATTTGGATTTAAACTCCTTTATTTAATTTTAATTAATTTTATTTGCTAGGCTCTGCCTAAGAAATACCAAAGTATGTTGCTTTATTCTCCCAAGTTCTCTCTTATTTTCATAGTTAGTAGGCAAGACAGTATTGCTATGTCTTGAATAGAATTTTAATCTCCATAGCTATGTGATTTTTGCATAGCCCATCCACTTTGTGTTGTCAAAACCCTTTCACTTCTGCCTGGGAGCTTTCCTAACTTGCTCATATCAGTATTGTTCCTGTGTGTGGAACAACTAGTATGCTGCCAAGTATGATTCAGAGAAAGATTCTTTATGAATACTATGAATTTGTGCTGAATTAACTGAGAATATTTAGATATTTTAACAATCTGACCTGAATATAAGGGGACTTTGATATACATTCTTCATACTCAAGTACTCCACAATACAATTAAAAAGGAACTACAAGATTGTGGACAAGCAATTATTTTCATTTTATAATTATTCTTTTCTTTATTTTAAAAGTAAATCAGCATGGGGTACTTAAGTCTCCCACTTTTGGGTCCCAGAGATACTTTTGGTATCAGGAAAGAGTGGGGTGAGACTGTATCTAATTTGCAGTGCAAATGAAATGAACCTATCGCATTTGAACTCTAAGTTTTGTCACCTAAACACTGGTTTCATCTCCTGACTCACAGAGTTAGAAACCACTTGCAAGGATGGTATCTATCATTCCAGGGGTTTTAAAAGTACTTTCAAAACTTAAATGAGCCAGAATTGGTGATATATGCTTGTCATCACAGCCTCCAGCAAGCTCAATCAGGAGGATCTCAAGTTCCAGGTCTGCCTGGGCTACACAGCGGGGCCATGTCTTAAGAAGAGCACCCAGGGGCTGGAGAGGTGGCTCAGTGGTTAACAGCACTGGTGCTCTTCCAGTTATACCCCAGTCTAAACACCCACATGTAAATTTATAACTATCTCTAGTTTCAGGGGATCCAATGCCCTATTCTGACCTTAGGATGGATCGCATGCATGTGGTATATAGAACATACATGCAGGCAAAGCACCCATACACATAAAATAAAAATAAAGCTCCATTGGAAAAAAGAACACCTGGAGAAATGGATCCCTAAATACTGAGATAAAAAAAGGGGAAAAAAAAACCAGGAATGAGATAGAGATAGATGAGACAGTAATCAAGGGTGAAAATGTGATGCTTAAGATTACCCACCTAGTACTTCATTCTCTTTCCTCTTATTTCCAAGATAACAGCCAACCACAGTTTCAGCACCATCATGGATCCTGCTTTATGATTTGCAAACTATGCTTTACATTGTCCAGCACAGAGTTTGTAAAGGGCATTAGAGAAATCCACCTGCTGTCCGTTAACTGGCCACAGAACTCCTATTGACATCTAGGCTGTCGTGGTGCTTGCCACACCAAGGGATTTAGCTAATATAAGGACAACAAACAGCCATGGAAGGTTAGATAGATTGCTCCCCACAGGTTTGATATTTTTTTTTTAATTTTTGAATATGCAGCCCTGATCCCAGGATGGCTTCAAACTCATCTCTTCCTGCATTAGCCATTCTACATGGTGTGATTATAGCCATGTAGGTTAGACTTGGATCATGTTGGTTTTTGAAATTTACAGACAGGACACAAAGTAACTATGCACCATTTTAGTCTGGTTGTCTGATTCTCCACCCCTGGCTCATAGTCACACACACTCATGAACACCCATGGGCAGTGCTTCCATTTTGAGCTTACACTACCACCTTGCAGGCATTTTAACTAATCCTCCCTCCTGTTTAGAGCACTAGGAAGTTTTTTAGTATCAGATTGTACAGACTATGTCTTGTGAGGGTGACACATTACATCAGAGGGTAAAGTCCCATGTAATTGTCCTTGAATCAGGCACTGGAACTTTCTTATATAGTAAGCATATTCAGCCACAGACATCCTGTGAACCAAAAGAAAAGGATGTACCACATTTTGGATCAGTAGAAGATAGTTTACCTTGGCTCTGCGACTGCATCATTGAAGTAGATTGACAGGAAGATGAAGATGGGGATGAGGAGCAAGTAGTGCAGCAGCCTGCAAACTAAGAAACGACTCCAAATATTGAGACAACTTTTCTCTCCTGGGAGGCCAACGTTGGGGTGGACTCAAAAGGCATGAGGTATTCTTTGAATATCTGCTGTTGCTGTGTTTTCTCTGTTGCTGACCAGCTTATGTCACATTTTAAGAACGCTAACTTATGTTTTATTGAACTTCCTTCTGTGGAATGAAGCCATGTGCCTATGGGCAATTGTTTTCAGAACAGTCTTAGCAATTACAAAGTATTGTGAACATTGTGGCTTTAATTGGTGCTTTTAGAACTGCTGCCTGGGAAAATAACCCATTGGCTAAAGGGGAACAGTGGCTTGTTTTATGTGTGCCATCTCTTTACTAATATGATCGTTAAGCTTTGTCAACCAGGAGTTTGAGTTTTAGGCAAACCCTGGAGTAGGGCATCTTGCTAAGCTTTAGTGTTCACCAAGGCAACCACCACCATGTACCAGACCTTTGAATTAGCCAAGCTTTTGAATCAAACATGTTGATTTTGCACTTAGGTTTTATTTTGCGCATGCACAACAAAAGTGTTTGTACACTTGTGTGTGTGAATCTAGGTGTGTGAATGCTACAGTGAGTATGCGGAGGCCATAGGACGGGTTCAGGTGCCAAACATTGCCTTTTCCCTTGTTTGTAACAGAGTCTCTGTTAGTTTTCTCTGCACACTCCAGGCTAACTGGCCCATGACTTTCTAGGGTTCCCTCCATGTCTGTCTCTTGTTTCTGTGGCAGTGCTAGTATGACAGATGCTCACACTACACACCTATCTTTTGAGTAGGCTCTGGAGATTCAAATTCAGGTCCTCATACTTGTGTGACAAGCCCTTTCACTCACTGAGACATCTCCCCAGCACTGCACTTACCTAGTTTTCTAAGGCATGGGAATTTAATCAGATGACCTCATTGTTAACAATTAGCAGAGCTTTATGTCACCTCCTTAAATATGTGACCACTCAGCAAGGTCATGGACACACCAAGTGGTGACTTAATAGGAGGAACTGTTTCCTGGGATAGCATTCTTATTTTCCCTACAGAGCATGTATGTAGCAATTTTAATCCCTCTCTTTGTATCTTTACTCAAATGTTATTTTTGTTCCATCTCACTGAGCAACATACTGTCACTTATGTATGGTACTTATGTACCAGGGGTCATTTCTCATTCTAACAACATGCATATGCGTCCAAATGGAGTTTGTGTAGCTTCGACATTTCCATGTTTCACTGTTTGAAAATTTTGATCAGAGAGGCTGTACTGATCTTCCAAGAATGGGAATCCAGTTGATTGTTCAATTTCCTAATTTTTAACAGCAGACTACGTATAAGTAGAAAAAATATTAAATACTATCATATAGTATAACTGATCTAAAGAACAGATACAGATTTTATATGCTAATGTTTGTGATATAACTAAGAATGTATCATAGACAAAGGCCTGTCTACACTGGAAGAACAACTATTTGTTTATGTGTATTTTTAGGGGTTAAAAAATAAACTTGCAAATATTGTCAATCTCCAAAAAGGAAACTCTCCCTTTTAGAACTTTAAAATATAGATAAACTAAGATTAAACAATTTTTTATTATATCAAAGATAAATGGTCACTCTTAAATGTTTTTTCTCATTATGTTTTATTTAAAATTAAGTAATCATCTTATTTACTTTATACTTTACTTTGAAATGCCAAATTGTATATAGATTGTATATAGTGGAGGTTTGGAATCTTTGGAAACACAGTTATGTTGAATGAATATGTAAAGGTTGAGAGAACCTCTGAAAAACAGACTCATAACAGCAGCCTACAAATCAGCCTGATGACTTGCACCTGTGGGAAACACCTGGGAGAGCAGTGATCTTGAACAGGTGAACCTGAAGAGGAGGTCATAGAGTTGGCCAGAGAGAAAGCCTCCTGGTGCACAATTAGAGAGAGCATATATAAAGGAAGGGCCAGAGACTTAAGAGGACTTTTTGCTTGGCATTGCTTTGCATCACTGCTCATTGCTGCTTAACGTCGAAGAACACTGGACGGTGTTCTCCTGAGAGTTTTTGCTGCCCAAACTTGCCTGGACCCCAAGTGGGTTGATCCTAGGTTGGGCTAAGGCCTAATAAAGTCTCACTTGGAACATCCAGCACCAAGGCCGAGAAAGGCCACAGAGAGCAGTACCTGCCCCGAGGAAACCCAGGCAGGTAGAAAAGGCCACACCATGACAGAAGATTCTGAGAAGCCAGATGGGCAGAAGCCTTGGCATCAAGGCTGAGGCCAACCAAAGAGAGAAGACCTGCTTTGTAGAGATTCAGGCTGAGTCGGCCTGCAGCACCGGACCTGCCAAGAGGAGGTTTGGAAAAACTGGATGAGCTTAAGAGACCGCAGCTGCACTGCAGCTTCTGCTGCTGATGGTATCACCAGAAGGTGACTGATTGTAGTTGTTCCTGTGTTCCCTTTGGCACTGACTGACTTCTACAAATGGCTGACCAGTTGCGCCCAAGACCTGTGCCTGAGGCTTGGTGTCCTTTCTAAAGTGCCTAAGGTTGGTTGGTTGGAAGGTGTTTAGAGATATTACTATAGTTTAAAAATATGTCAACATTTGTGTAGAATTATTTATACATTTAAATATTCCATAACATGTATAGCGTAATTTATTTAATCATTCTCTTTGTTGTGATGCAGTTAAACTAAGTTTTACTTTACGATTATAAGTGATAACACATATTTCTATATCTAATAAAACTGGCAGCTAACTGAGAATGGACAAATTCCATGCACTTTTCTTGATTGCAGTAATTTCATTACTCCTCCTGATAGTCCCACAAAGCCAATGATATAATTGTCCTCATTTTAACAAATACCTGAATTTTAGAGACAATTTACAAGTATTGAATTTAACCACTGTGATATCTAATCTTGAAGTCCATGCCCTATACATTATACCTCATTGACAAATCACATACAGTAATGACCACATCTAATGATATGCAAATATAAATTCTGCTTAAAAATATACATGTTGTGAATGGTTTTATGCCATGTAATAAATTACCTTTCAAAAGCACAACATCAATTTATGGTACCAGTCTGTACCCTAAAACAAAAATGTCTCAATATATTGTTTTTTTTTAATCTTTATTTATTGCTCCAAGTTACAATTTCATCACAGCCTCCTCCCTCAACCTCTCTCAGTCCCACCATCCCACCCTTTACCACATCTCCCACGTATTCTACTCCTCTGGTGTGGGGTGCCCCTACAGCGTATCAGTCCCCCTCAGTTCAGCAATCTTATGAGGGCTAAGAGCTTCCTCTTGCACTGGGGGCCTACATGGCAGCTCCACTATGGCAAAGTGTCCCTCTAATAGGTAACAAAGTCTATGTTCCTGTTCTTTTTGGTTTGTTGGTTGTAGGATAGTTATCCTGTAGTATATGGCTAAAATCCAGTTATAAATGAATACATGCCATGTTCATCTTTCTGGGTCTAGGTTAGCTCACTCAGGATGAGCTTTTCTAGATCCATCCATTTGGCTGCAAATTACATGATTTCTTTGTTTCTGATGGCTGAGTAGTACTCCATTGTGTAAATGTACCACAGGTTTTTTTTTTTTAATCCATTCTTCAGTTGAGGGACATCTTGGTTGTTTCTAGTTTCTAGCTATTACAAATAAAGCTGCCCTATATATCTCTTATATTTAGATAAGCAAATGTTGCTTGTCTCTTAGCAACTTGATTTCTGAGTAGCTTGGAAAATAACTGTGATAGACTGTCATAGTAACTAACAAAATGACACGCTTGAATGACTATTAGTTTCCGTTTCTTAATTATCCTAAACAGTGTATGACAGTTGGTAGCAAGAGGCCAAAACTTTACATTTCATTTTTAAGCATTACTAGGAACAATACCTTTAAGAAGCATTACCTTTAATTTTGTATCAATATACAAAGATCAATACCAATGTGGCCAAATATAATCTTAATTTTGTATCAATATACAAAGATCAATGTTAAAGTCAGGTGCCAAATACATATGGACTGGACACTGGGAATGTATGCTAAGCCATATAACTCTCATAATTGTGGCCTATTTATTTCTGTTGTTTTGTATTGTATTTATAGTTATAAGAGAAAGAACCATTTGTTGGACTGAAAGGGAGAGCTGTTGGGGGGAAAAAGAAATACCTTAAACTAAAAAAAAAAAAAAAAAAAAAAAAAAAAAAAGGGAAGAGAATGGGAGGTTGAGGGGGAGGAGAGTGGAAGAGTGGGACTGGAGTGGGGAGTAGGGAAGGGATTGTGATTGAGATGTAACTTAAAAAAAAAAAAAAACAAATAAAGCTGTCATGACCATAGTTGAGGAGATGTCCTTGTGATTTGGTGAGGAATCTTTTGGATGTATGCCCAGGAGAGGTATGGCTAGGTATAGATTGTTTTGATAAAATTATTTTTACTGTCCTTCTTAATGGACAGCTTGGAAATTTCCTTTTAAGAATTGGTGATCCTCTTTCTCACACAAACATGGTTTTATAAAGCCAGTGAGGTGGATCATCAGGAGGCATTTGTTGCCAATTCTGGTGACTTTAGTTCCATGACTTGAGTGCTACTACAGGGACCCAGATAGTAGGAGAATACCAACTCCTGTAGGTTGTCCTCTGACTTCTGCATGCATGTTTTAGCACACACATGCATGTTTTAGCACACACACATTCTCTCTCTCTCACATACATATGCACTAAATAAACTAACTAAATGTAAATAAAAAGAAATTGAATGTTGCTGCCTGAATGCTAGTAATAACATCAATTAAAGAGTGTTACCAATGTCAATAGCATTATACTAAGTGTATTATTAATATAGTTCACATATTGCTTTTATGTATAATTTCTACAATGCACTTTACTTAGTTTATGTATTACTTTGTTTTCTAGTTGTTATGAAGAAAACCAGACAAGAAGCAATTGTGGGATGGAGGACTTACTTTGGTTCACATTCACAGTATGAAGAGTAGTAGACTATCAGAGCAAAGAAGATATGGTGGGAGTACTGGGAGGGGTCTGGTAATGCATTAGTGGCACATTGTGTTTCTAGGTGAGATCTGTGATGCTACTGCCCCATCCTGTGGGATGGTGCAACCCACACACAGTCAGGGTGGGCCTTTCTGCATCAGTTATATCTCCCCAGAAACACCTTCATAGATACAGTCAGGGGTGTGTTTCTAAGCTAATTTTAAAGCCAGTGAAGTTAATAATGAAAATTAATCATACAGTAAGAAGGGATAATATTTCAGTTATATAGTGAAGATTTTCACAAGTTATACAACATAAGGATCAGAGCTATGGGATCTAAACAGAATGTGTAGTAACCCCAGTTGGTCCACTAATACATGTAGCTTTCAAAAATAAAATACCAATTGGTCTTATGTGCATTTTTATTGTTATTTTACTATTAATTATAGAAATTGCCAGAGTACCATAAATAATGAACAGACCCTTTTCTTCTTATTTTCTAAGCTGAGTATTAGTACAGATATCATTATCAATTGTCCTTTTCCACCTGAGTTCTCTAGAGGGTCTCTGATGAACACCCCACTCACTCTTTTCTGTAATACACAATGGTCCACTCTATTTCCCAAGATAATTTTGACCAAAACTCTCTGCAGTACTTGGTACAGTCTGTTATTCTTCTGGGCATATCTTAGACTCAAAAGGGTTACTATGGATGATGATATGATTTTTAGACAATCTGGAGTTGTCCTAAGAAATTCAAATATATTTACACCTGTTGAATTATTTCCCCACTCTCTGTTCTTCTACATTCCAAGATATTTGTTTGTTCTTAGTTCTGCTGTTCTCCTGTGACACCTGCCTTCAAAGTTATGACACCTATCCACAAAGGCAGCATGTGTCATGGTCATATAAATAAAGGTCACAGAAAAATGAAAAGCAATTGCTAGAGAGAAGAATGAAAAAAAATTCTTGGGTAAAAAGACCTTTAATTATAAAGAAAATTCTGTTAAAAATTTCCCTGAATTATTTTAAGTCACTGTAGTGGTTTGGGTGAGAAATGTCCTCCACAATCACGGCATTTGTACATATGGTTTCCAGGTGGTGGTGCTGTGTGGGGAGGTTTTAGTGGTGCAGTCTTGCTGGAGATCAACATTTTCCAGCAATTCTGCCACTTGTAGTTTGTTTTCTCTGATTATTGCTTGAGAGTTAGGACATGACGAGTTCCTAGCTTCCTATTCTTGCTGTTATGACTGCCATCTGTTGCCATTCTGTTCTCCATAGTATGGACTCTGATCCTCTGGAACCATAAGCCAAAATAAACTTTTTTCTACAAGTTGCCTTTGTCTTTGTGTTTTATCCCAGCAACAGAAAGTCACCATTATAGTTAGAGAGTTAGTTTTCAAAAGTGTAAGTTAAAAGGCCACTGTGACTTGATATACTAATGTAGCTCCCTTGAGAAGCAGGATGCTTCTTTTTGCTAATTCAAAACTTGGCTTAAGAAGTATATCCATAATTTATAAATAACTCAAGAAATTAAACACCAAGAAACCAAATAATCCAAAGAAAAAATGGGGAACTGAGCCAAACTAAGAATTCACAAAGGAGGAATCTCTAATGGCAGTGAGCCACTTAAAGAAATGCTCAGCATCCTTAATCATCAGACAAATGCAACTCACGACGACTCTGAGATTCCATCTCATACCTGTCAGAATGGCTAAGATCAAAAGCTCATGTGACAATACATGCTGGCTAGGTTGTGGAGAAAGGGGAACCCTCCTCCATTGCTGGTGGGAGTGCAAACTTATGCAACCACTGTGGAAATCAGTCTGGTGATATCTTAGAAACCTCGGAATAGCTCTGTCTCAAGATCCAGCCATACCACTTCTGGGTATACATCCAAATGATTCCTCACCAATCCACAAGGACACTTCTTCATCTATGTTCATAACAGCTTTATTTGTAATAGCTAGAAACTGGAAAAGCCCATATGTCCCTCGACCAAAGAATGGATAAAAAAACAAAAAACAAAAAACTGTGGTACATTTACACAATGGAATACTATTCAGCCATCAGAAACAATGAAATCATGCAATTTGCAGCCAAATGGATGGAACTACAAAAGCTTATCCTGAGTGAGCTAACCCAGACTCAAAAAGATGCACATGGGATCTATTCACTTATAATTGGATTTTAGCTATGTAGTACAGGATAACTATCTTACAACCAGCACAGCAAAATGAACAGGAACATAGACCTTGTTACCTGTTAGTGGAGCACTTTGCCCTAATAGAGTTGCCTTATAGGCCCCCAGTACAAGAGGAAGCTCTTAACACTCATGACTGTTGAACTGAGGGGGGCTGATATGTAGAGGCAACCCACTCGGGAGCAGTAGGATAGGTGGGAGGGGAGAGGGTGGGAGGGGAGCAGGAGGGGTGGAGAGAGGGGACTGTGATTGAGATGTAACTTGAAGTAATAAATAAATAAACAAAAAAGAAGTACCGCCACACCTTCACCGAGGGGCTATTAAAGATCTATTACCTCATGAGGGGTTCTGAGCAAAGCTGAGTACATTTCTCAAGGAAGCCCAAAGGCAGCTTGGGAAAACAAGACACAGGGGCTGGCTTTGGGCTTCCATAGCTGTGAGGTATGGGGGATTGAGTGAGCTCTGAGTTTCTCACTCATGTTAGTGTGGATAAATGAAGTGGAACATGGGAGCTATCAACAATCAAACCTGAAAAATGGATTATATTCTCTGTTGAATTTACCAGGGGAGTCATTGTTACCTGATTGGAGTCATTACTCAGAGTTTAGCTGTCTGTTTGCTGAACACCTCTAGAAGGTGGTGTTCTACCCAAGAATGATGCTAACGGAGGCTTTAGAGTTCAGTATGTAGGTACTGTGTTGCTTCTTCCCCTGCTTCCTGTGTGCAGGCTATAGGAAATGCAGTCCTATATTTTAAAAACCTGGATCTGGAGACTTTCACTTTCTGAGTACCCCCTCTGCAGGGGGTCTTCCGGTGTGCCTAGCCATATGCACGTGTTCCCTGGCTAAATAGAAGAAGCCTTTCTTCAGAGTGAAAGAAAGAAAGACAGAAAGAAAGACAGACAGACAGACAGACAGAGAGAGAGAGAGAGAGAGAGAGAGAGAGAGAGAGAGAGAGAGAGA